>JBAMHX010000006.1:9798718-9838146 GCA_037177515.1 Pseudomugil tenellus | reverse complement strand
TATATATATATGTTTAAAAGGGACAAAAAAGACCTCATATCCTTTTTTCTCTGCTAGCTTCCAGTTTGTCAAATCATAATCTAATGAGTGACATTCAAACCACAAGCCTGATGCTTCGTTTTGTAAAATTTCTCATTTTACAAACCCAACACTCTATTGTTACATGCCCAAGTTAAAAGACAGGGCAGAATCCAGAGATAACTCAGAAACCATAGAAATGTGATACCTTCTGGGTAACAAACCGCAAACAACAAGGTCTGTTTCAGCAATAGTAAAGCATCATCTGCTGTTTTTGTTCTTTCATGGATAACAGTTTTACTTCCAATCAGAGTATACAAGAGGACATAAAACAGTGAAGAGGTCTCGCTCTCCGGTCGTCTCTGTGCCTCCTGACAATACAGCTGGTTGTCCGTTGCAATGCGGTAACTAAATATTGTGTCACCTTGTCTGCGAGACCACCTGTGTAAAAGCCACATTCCCAACATTAGTTTACTAATGTGGTCGACGGTCATCACCACAGTCTGCTGAGATGGCTGGACTGGTTGATGCCGATTATAATGTACAGGCTGCTGAGGGTTTGGATTATAGAGATCTTTCATTCAGATAAGCACTTCTAGAGCTAGAATCAACTCATTTTAGAAGGATGCTCACCAGCATGTCTGCCAGCATACAAAGAATCATCTGGTGCACTAACAAATGGTAGACTACAAAAACAACACAAAAAACAACAACCACAAAGAAAAACAAAGAACAGGTGGCTAAGTGAGTTTGGGTTGCATCATTCTTTGCAGAACAATAAAAGCAACTCAAGTTGACCCCTCTGGTCTCCGTTCCAAGAAGTGATAAAACAAAGACTCTGCATAAAGTAACACAACTTATTAAACTAAGTTCAGTCAGTGGGAAGTGTAAATTAGCGCCAAGGAAGCGAAGGCAATGTAGCAGCCAAACACTAAGGAGGTTTATTTTTTGGCAAATTCCTTGTTTCTCTGTCTTCCAATGTTATTTAAAGATGTGCCATTCAAGCACTAAAGAAAGTTTTTACTTATTCTATACATAAAAGGTTCCCGATTGATGAGAAAAAAAAAAAAGGCTTTATTAGCATATTATATCTGAGTGTAAACTGTGAGACTTGAGTTTTACTTCTTAAAACCTTTTAAACAATCATCATAATCATCATTACTCTTATTATTGTTAATGTTCTAGGACATTCACCAGCTGTTTGCCATTTGGAGAACAGCTGAACATGTCCAAACAGTACTGATGATGCTGAACCCAAACAACACAGAGCAAAAAGATTTAATAAACATTTGTAGTGACCTCAAATGCACCATGAAACCAAAGGCTTTGTTGAAGTCACTAAAAAGCTCTCTATCTATTTTATTACTAAATAATGTGTCTATTTTTCAGTTAGTTGACTAAATGCCATCAGAACCACACAGTGTTCCAATGTCTTAATTTGCCTCAATTACATAACAAAAAAAAAAAACACACTACTTTTGTGAAATTGCAAAAATATTTTTTAAAGAACTTCATCTTTTTTTCTACAAAAGGATAAATAATAATTTTTATCGTAATTTAATGTTATCTTTGATTTTAACTTGTTAAGATAATCATTCAGCTTTTAAAATGGAATATTCTTGTCTAGCACCTAAAGCCCTCAACTTGTTTTGCCCTTTTCATGAAATATAAATGCTGTAAGACTACAATTTCCTGGAGAAAAGGAAAACTTATGAAAGTGATCAAATATATCCAGTAAGACTCCTCAGCTACTGTGAGGAAGCTGAGGAATCTGTTGGGTCCTTTACTGTCCTCCATCTGTTATTTGAGCACTAAGTGAAATACACACTACTTATAGTAAATCTTCAACAGAGTCCTCAGACATCTTGGCAACCAGGTTCATATTTCCTTCTAAACGAACCACAAAGGAGCTACTGAGGACAACAGCTTCCTGTCCTGCCAAAAGGACTTTACAACTCTCCTCCTGTGATCTAGATAAACTGTACCAAGAGATGGAAAGTTGCAGGACTGTACACTTGTTGAAACAATTCACTTAAACATACTGGATTCTGTAAACCACATGGCTTACTCTGCACAGGTTAATTCATTAAGTCTGGTTTTCATGATGTCATGGTCCAGATGTTTCCCAGTGCTTGAGTGTCTCGGGGGTTTTTCACGCATCCCTGTTCTAACGCACATGACTCCCATTTGTGCAGAGCTTGATCGATTGTTGGGTCAATTTCATTTGAATCAGGTGTGTTAGAGCAGGAACCACCGAAAACCTGGAGGACGGCGAACTACTTAGTTAACACTGAACTACTGAGACCAAGTCGATAACATATTTCATGTTGTATGCATTCTTTTATGCATCGAAGCTTTTAAAATAACCAATAGCCTTCAACAGTTTCCATCTTGTGACTAATACGTGGACTTGCTTGAGCTCAAGCTATAATGATTAAAGTATGTGGACAGATGAAGGATAAATCCATGTTATCTTGCTGGAAATGTAATAAATCTGCAGTAATACTCTACACTTCTTTAGCTCTAATCACAGCTGTCAATCAACAGTCGCATCAAAGCTTTATATTTGCCTACAAAAATATGAGCACTTTTCAAGCATCCACATTTAATAAATAAGTGAAAATTACCAGCTGGAAACTTGCAAGCTTTTCTGGATAAAACTTAATTTTCCGAATGGGAGTTGTGTTTGTGCCAGCATCAACATCATGCTGAGAGGTTTTTTGGGTAATTTTTGAAAAAGTAAAACAGCGTTTGGCTTTAAAAGATTAACAAAAGGAAACATTAGAAACCCACTAAATAGCAGTTATAATTATCCTTCATCTTGTGGCCTCATGAATGGTCCACGATGTTGTAAGCCATCTCTAAAACTGTCATATTTATTGTCTCCAGCACATCTCCTTGGAAGAAAGCGTGTCAAAGTAGAGAGTAAGAAAAAAAGGGGTATTTAAATTGACGAGGAAAAAAACATCCAGGCCTTTGATAAATTATTGAACAAGCCTTGCAGCATTTAATCGTGCTGTATGGGTCCTGAGCAAATCATAAAATGCACCAGAACAACTAGCAGACACAATTAAAACGTCATACATTTTAACCATAGATTATTGGAAATCCTGCTCTGAAGAATCAGCAAATGGGTGCAAGAAAATTCAATCTAGTCGCTTAAATAGGGAGCCAAACACTTCCAAGATTTAAAATGAGGTTAAAAGAAAACTAATATTCAATTATAATTATGCAAAGAAAGAAAAAAAAAAAACAGCTGCAAGTGATCCAAGTCAGAGGCCAACTCCTGCCCAATGGGGGGAGAGAAAAAAAAAAAAAAACTTACCACAAGCTTTTCAGAGATGAAGCTATAAAACATGGCGCTATTGAAAAGACCCAAATGATGACATCTGCGTTTGCAGATGCTAAACCTTCTGGCAACGACAGAGGACATCTGAAGGCTCTATGCTGTTTCATAAACCTCCATTGAGCATTTTTCCTCGTGTGTCCGCCCAAGGGAGTCCAGATGTACAGGGAAACAAGTGTCCAGTTCAATCCACTTACTCTCACGCAGACACTGATGCTCAAAGAAGTAAGTTGTAAGTGAGAGCGTCACACAGAGTTTGGCATGAAACCAGGAGCCCAAGTAAAGCTGAAATACATCTGAAAACCCTTTTAAAAGTGCTGCAAACCTCTGTTTGGGTTCAATATACGATGTTAATTTGTAAAAATTAGATTGTTCACTACAAATACAAATTAGAAATAGATATGAAAAGTTTTTTGTTTAAAAAAAATCAAGAGGAAGATCAGAGCACAGCACTCGTTTTTCTCTTGACAGATCCACAATGCCCATCTGAGTACTTCTTTTCAGTGACATAGAAACCGTGGACCAACTTAATATGTGGTTTATTTTTTAACTTTCAGAAATTATTTATTTAGCTTCACATTGTCGTATTTCGTCAAGATTTCTAAAAGGAACGTCTTTAGCATTTGGTTATATTCGTTACTGATAAAATGTCCTCCAGTCTTTGAAACGGTCACTGATATTCTTAATGACAAAGGAAGAAATATGCAAATACATTTCAATTTTCAATTTGTTTAAAAAAATTGTTATAAATTGTCAATGGTTACTCAAAGATATTTTCTCCATCTTTCCACCTTAAAGGCTCAGATTTTTGTGGATATTGCTTTTGTGCCAAATAATGATCACATTAAATCACAAGCAGACACCAGCTGCTCAAAATACTGGTACTATATTTTCTTCTGTTAAATCCAGTACCATGTTTTGCAGAATCCAATTAAATAAAAAAAATGAACATAGTTTAATGTGGTAAATGTAAAAAAGGGATGTTAAGTACAAGTGTGAAATGTGGGAGGTTTTTTTCTAAATTAACTTATCCCCATTCTGCTCCAACTTTTTCCAATCTCAAATTGCAAAACAGGCAATAATATATTAATTTTAAAAAAATCCTATCCTCGAGTTATTACTTTAATGCATTGTGAGTTGTCTCCATTCCTTTAGGCCACATTTTTAAACATGATCAATATCCTCTCAGTTGCAGGACCAAAACATTATTTATGCAGCTCAGTTAATAGTCTGGATTTACTCATAGAACATTTATAAAACAATCTATTTTTTGCCAACTGGTTGTAAAAGTCTTTTACATTGTGAGTGTTTTTTATTTATAAAAAGGCTGATTCATGAATTCACTCAGTTTCATATAAATGTACCAAATACCCTTAATGTAATAGCATGAAAAGCAGTAGAAATGTCATGTGGTCAAACATATGAAGATCAAATGCAAAGAACCAAATCTGTAGACCAGGAATGCCCAAATCCGACCCCCGAGATCTACCATCCTGCAGCTTTTGGATGCATCCCTTCTCCAGCACACCTGAATCAAGCGAGTGTCTCGCTACCAGGCCTCTGCAGAGCCGAATGACACACGCATGAGGACGTTCAGCCATTTGATTCAGGCGTGATGGAGGGGTGGCATTTAAAAGTTGCAGGATAGTAACCCTCGAAGACTGAACTCGGGTACTGTACACATTGTTGTATACAGTATTAGTATTTTTAGTATGTTTAAAAAAGGAAATGGTGATTCAAAACTGGATAAGAGTCCTCACAACTGGGAATGTAAGAGGCAAATGCCTACAATAGAAACTTTGTAGTTCTTTGCAACATACAAAGCGAATGTTCCTTGATGGGAAATGCTGCATGATATTAACACCAGTGGTCAGTTATGAACATTACTGCACTAAAAGAACTTCTGCCAACTACTATTCTGTTTGTCTGGGTGCTTTATGTTTGTCATTTTATACACAAACTGTAAAGATTAAGCCACTTGTTTGACATACAAAGCCCTCAAACACTCTTGCTGAAACACTGGTGATGAAAAAAACTTTAGGATATATCAGGGCAAAAAGTTGCTGCTAATTGGGATAAATGTAAGATTTAAAAAGCAGAAAATGTGGCTTGTGTAAAAATCTATTAGCCTCTGAAAAAAAAAAATCAGCCCAGTCCTGCAGAAGACAAGCAGCTCGCTGGCGCCTATATTTCGTCATCTCAGCATTTCCACTACTTCACTGTCTGGATATCGTTGTTCATGCTGTTCTCAGTTCCTCCCATTTCAAACTTGATTTGAACAGCTTTGCAAAGCAGCTCCACCAAAAAGCATTTCCCTGTAGCAACTGTTTAGTCTAATAATCTGCTCTCCTACAGTTGCAATGGCCATAATTGAGCACTATGCAGCAGAGCCATGACAATACAAAATGAGTAATAAACTTACAGTATCCACATCGTGTTCCTCCCTCAAACACAAATCCATGTGGGACGGGTCCATATCTGCGCAGGTCTGGCAGGTTCCAGTGGCCGATGACAACCGGAGGGACGTCCCGGGCGAGGGCCAGCAGGTTGTTGCACAGATGAAGAGTTGCAGGTCCACACTCCAGTTTGGTCCCTGGCAAGACTCCAACGCTGAATCTGTGAACTGAACAAGCAGAGACATTTAAACTTAAGCAATTACAGAAAAACAAAAGGAAAACTTTAGACATGATGTGAGAAGATGTTCCAGAACTACTGGATCAATAAGAAAGTATCTTTCAAGAATAATATCAACCTCTGTAATCTGTTTAGGAAAGAAAACGAGATATAAATGGGGCAAAAGTAAAGGTCAAGGCTGTAAAACGGAAAGATCAATGCTTCAAAGGGAACAGAAAACCACATCCATGTGTAGTAATTACTTCAGATTTCATTCAGAAATAAAAAGAAACAGCTGCACAGAATGAAAATCAGCAGATTTCTGAGCGGGTTCGCATCCAAGTCCAAATGCAATTAATCAGAACACGTCACAAACGTGTGTGTGTGTGTGTTTGTGTGGGGCTGGGAAATGTGGATGCAATACTATTACTAAATATGAGCACCAAGTTTGAGTTTCTCCATGCAAACCTGTGCGTCTTCAGATAAAGCAGCTGTGGATTTTATCCCTGTTGCATTAAGCCAAAAACCTTTCGCTGCTCTGAACAAACAGGTGAGATTAATGGAGGCGATGATGAGGAAATGCTGGCAAGCTTCGCCACATCATCACTCTGGTTAGAAAAAAAGATTTATGCGGCGTCGCACAAGACAACAAAAACACAATGCATGGTGTGGCTCCAAGCCCAGAAGCTGGTAGGTGACATTTCTGCGGGCTTGGATGTGCTCCACTCACTGGCATCAACCTGCGGGCCACAGGCACTTATCTCGTTCTCTTGGGAATGAAGAGCTGCAGCACAACTTTGTCTCTGGAGTCCTCCAAACCATCAGGTCCCCTTATGCTGTCATTAGTTACGTCTTCACAATGCAGCAGCCAAGTGCTGAATAGTCCGACGCTATAAATAGCTCCTATTTGTTCATCGCTCATGCAGCTTATATAATAGAACCACATAGAACACATTAGTTTGTCTCAGCTGTGTCAAAACATGAAGAAAACTCGAAAATACAAAACCACAAATGTAAAGTTTGACCTCTACCATCTCAGAATATAAAAGGTTGACGAGGTAACTGGTCTCATTTAAAGCCGTTAATTAAGAATTACAAATAATGCTCGTCATAATAAGCCGTGTTATATGAACTGATCGAACGTTGCGCAAACTTTTGGCGACATCCACCTACAGTTCTTGCAAGCAAATTTTGGCTTTCTGGAAGGTTCACGAATATTTTTCAGCACAAACACTCAGCGGTAGTCCTGCAATCATTTGCGTGTTTGAACGGAGACAGCATTTGTTGTCTACTGTTATTCCATTTATTATACAATTCATGCTTTAACATTAGAATTTTCATCAATAAATAAAAAAATTATAAATAAATCTTAATCAAGAAATGTGTTTTTTTAACTATAATGATTCATTGTGAAGGGAGGTAAAGGATAAACTTACTGGTTTAATACCACCAACAAACAACCTTACTAGGGGTCTGTTCCAGAAAGCAGGTAATGTTGAAACTCTGAGTACGTTAACTCTGACTTGAGGAAAACTCCCAGTTCCAGAAAGCGAGGCCACTCCATACCCAAAGTCTGTTTCCATGGTAACTGACGTAAACCTAGAAGGTTTACCATAAAGAGTTTCTAGCCGTCTCCTCCCTCCTGAAGTAGTTGTCTGATACGAGTTCTCACCCAAAAAAAACTTACAAGCTGAATTAATACACTATTTTTTAGGTAAAGGGAAGATTTTTCAGAACTCAAACATTTGTGGGTGTATAATTTATGTTATCAATATTTTTAAGCAGCAATTGGTCTCTCTACATCCCGGCAGACGTGTCTTCCTCATTATCTTTCTCCACCCGTGATAAAGGAGATCACTCTGCTTCAGTATATTTTAAAACAACCAAATATGACAAAATCTTACTACTGACTATATACAAGAGCAGGTTCTCTACTGTGGATGGAGTCTCAGATACAGGACATCGTCTGATATAGGGCTGTAAAGTCAGTGCTGTGGTGAGAGAACATGTACTGAAGGGTTAAAACAACACTTGTTGGGGTTTAAAGTGTAGAAATAAACACTGTGTGTTTAATTTATTAACCAGTGTGAAATTAAATATGTCATGATCTTGCACAAAACAGCTACAAAAGATGTATTTAAAACTTGACTTTTGATTTCATGCATGTATGTTTTCCCAGTGGGACTGAATCCATTAATATTTCAACCCACAGTTTAAATAAAGTTAAATATTTGATCAGAGGATGTGGATACAAACGTCCACATCGACTCAGGCAGCAGTTTCCTTTCATGATGCTTATCTATACTTACTAGCAGTGTCCTCTTTTTTCATAAAAACGTCTCCCATCATTTGAGTAACATAACTACCTTTCTGTCAGTGGTTGCCATGGTGAATCCAGGTATAGGGACTCCACTGATAATTGGCTTTTTGGTGTGGTTCTTAACTCTGGGTAAAGATACTGAGCCAACTCAAAGCAGCTGATCTGGAACCAAAAACTCAGTATTTCTGAGTAGACTCTGAGCTTGTTGAAGTTCCGTTCTCAAACAGGTCTCAGGAGGTTTTATTTCACCCAATGCGCACACCATGGGGGCCAACACATCTTAACAGGATGCTCAATGTATTTGGAAACTGCAGGTTGCAATTGGCTTTATAAACCATATAAAAAGGTACGTAAATGGTGCTGCATAATCTACCATCCTATAGTTTTTACATGCAACTCTGGTTTAGCACACCTGAATCAAATAAATGATTTTTTCCCAGGCCTCTGCAGAGCAGGATGACATGAAGATGAGGTGATCTAGCCATCTGATTCAGGTGTGTTGGAGAAGAGATGCAGGATAGTAGATCTCGAGGACTGGACTGGACAAGGCTACTCATTTGGCTTTATGCACAGCCCCACAACTCCCTGAACGTCAGACTTCATCATTACATTGCAAGGATGCTCTAATGCACTCATGGACCAGACAGCAGGCTGGCTGTTCGAGTTCAGAAACAATTAATCACCTATTTGTCAATTAAGCTTGTTTTTATTATTTTATTGTGATCAAGACATGTTTATGAATCAATTTTTCTTGTGAAAAAGATAAGAACAAATGAGGCGCATAATAGCGAATCTCCTTCATGAGTCTTCAAACCAAGATTTGAAACTGAGGTTACCTCAAAGTCAGCACTTCTACTTTGTAGTGTTTTACTGCTTCTTAAGTTAACAGAAACCCTTAAGCCTGCATGCAGAGAGCACACAAAGCATGAGCAAATCCAAATTTTCACCATTACATCAGCTGTAAAATCAGGTCAAACATGGCATTCTTGTGTAAGCAAAACATTTCCTCACCCTCCCCGAGGCTGTATCGTAGTCGGATGTCCCACGCCTGCAGGGCCTCCCTGCTGTCAAAACCCAGTAGAGCAGCCTGATTCAAGCAGAGGATGGCGAGAGTGAAGGCCACACCTTCATACCACTGTCCAGCCTCCAGGCCGCAGATCTCCTCCAAGGTGACACTTGCCCTCTCCTTGTTGCCCTGAACCTTCTCAGATTTGTCTCTAAAAACCAGCAGAACGAGGCAATCTGGAAGACAAAACCAATATATAAGAAAGATGGATCTGAGGGTACATTTTAATCAAAATTATAATCTTCAAAACTTGCATTTGTTTAGATATTTTCAAGAAATCACCGGTGACAACTGTAATCTATAATAACTTCCATAAGGTCACAGTGAAGATGGCTTATGGTCCACAGTAGCTGCTGCAGTGTCCTCTAGGGCGGCTGACGCCTTTCAAACAATCAGTGTCAACTGACAAAACACCGTGGATGTGCACGCATCTCTCTCCTTCACACACACACATCTTAACACACATAACTGAGGCCTATGTGTGGACAGCTGTGACAACACTGACATTAAAGATCTGAGGAAGAGCAGTACTCAACCTCAGCTCAACCTGTGGGGTATGTTAAGCCATCCAGCCCTGCATACCTAAAGAAACTTTGAAGACACAGAGCTGCGCAGTTAGTTATGATGAAATATTCTCAGTCATGTTCATTTTTTTCATTGTAAAAAGATAAAAGAATAAACTGAAGGTCAACAGTAAAAGCAACGTTTAATGTGAGTTTTTATAAAAGTTAAAACTGCATCATGTGAAAATAATTATTCAGCTCTGATATTAGATCAAATACAGGTCAGTAAATCAATAAACCGATATGTTAAAAAGTCCAAATATACCACCTTAACTGGAGATAAGAAATTCAAGGTTGTGCATGTGTAGGGAGGGGGTGGTTTGTCAAAATGAAAAACAAAGTGAAAAGGGAACCTAACAAGAAGAAAATAGGCTAACTGTGTACCAAATAATTGTCCTTAAAGCAAAATTACACATAGAATCAGTTAAAACTTAACTATATTTTTCTTCCAAAGCTTTTTTAAATTTCCTGAACTTTCATTTTCTTCTGAAACTCCATCTTCTCTGCTAAATTCATGACAGATATTTCTACACATGACCGGCACAAAGTTCTTTAGACCGCAAAAGCAGGCCCTTTTCACGCAACTAGAAAACGCGCAGGGTGACACTGGCACGTGACGTCATACTCGTCTACAGCAAAGTAGAAACTCTATCACCGCAAACAAATGTGGCGCAACGTGCTTGCACATTGGGTACTAGCTTCTTTTTTCTCATTCAGTGAGAATATAAACCAAACTGACCGGAAAACAAGGATTTCTTACCTGCTACAGGCGACGGCTTGCGCAGAACGAGCCACCTAGTTTTCCACTATGACACAAAACAAACAAAAAAAAACTTTTATAAGTACATGTGTTTTTATATCAGCGTGGAAGGAACTCAAAGGTTTGCGTCTGCAAATAAACATAAAGTAAGCACCTTTTTCCCATCTCTGAGTCTGGCATATCCCTCCACGACAACAGAATCCGTCATCTTCAGTCATGGTTCCTGACAGCTGCAGAGTCGCTGTCTGAATGAGGGGTCACTTTGAAAATAGCTGCTCTCTCTGCCTGTGTGGCGCAAACTGCTCCCCCCCGACTGGAGGCACATGGAAAATGCCATGGCCGGTGTGTGTCCGTCCCTCTGAGAGCACCAGAGCACTGCTGCCTGCCACCTGGACTGGTTACCTGCTGCTGGTCAAATACAGGAAGAAACCTAAATCACTGTAAGTTACTCAACACAATTATTTTGTTCCTTTTTAAATGTAAAATGCAAATAAACAATAGGCCATCAAATTAAGTCAAAAACACTTTAAACTACAACTTCATAATGAGATGGAGACCCTGGTGGCTTTAATCTAAAGCAGTTGCCAACATCTATTCAGTCAATCCAACTTTTTTCTCCACAACCACATGCATGCAAATGCTTTAATGGTTTTTGTTCCCTTAAGTTTTTAACAAGGTGTTTTACTTTAGCAGGTTGTTCCAGATTATTAAGCAAGCTGGAATTAATATCCAGTTTGAGGATTAAAATGCATTTTAGTGCAAAGTTAAAAAGTGAAACAGTGCAATGCCTTGTGAAACGAATTAAAAGGGACATTTGAAATAAAATTAAAGGTACAGCGTGTAAGAGCTACTGGCATCTAGTGGCTCAGAGGGGCATTGCAAGTACTTCAAACCACTAAGCACAGTTGTAAATTAATCCTTGCTGTCAATAACTACATTTTTTAAACAAAACAAAGTGGAACTGCAGGTAATGTTGTACTGTCATCTTCTATGTGCCTTTAAGATGTTACTTATCCTAAACAGAGCTCTTGCTATCAAACAACGCTAACATAGTTTTAAAGCTTAGAGGGTTTTTCACACATTAACCATTCCATATTAAAAATGGTTATAAAAATATAGCAGCTGTCATTACATACTGTACATGGCAACTAAAACAGAGCAAGTAGATATAAATGGCTCATTTTGTAAGAATAAAACCAGAAGTTTATTTGGTAAAAGTGATTGGAAACCGATTGGAAACAAGTTTTGGATTTTTTAAAAAATATATAAAAATGTCCTGTTGTTTAACTGACATCGTTAAGCGAGATCTTTTGTACTCAGTTTTTAAAAAAATGATTCCGAGAACAAGCGGATTTATTTGGATAAAAGCACATCAAGGACAGTGTCTGTCATGTGAAAGCATCATATTTAGAGAGCAGGTGATAAAAAGCCAGTGACAACAATCCAGCTGGTATTAGAAACTGATGTCTAAGGAGTCCCAATAACTTTTCAATCCAGGTTATTGCATGTAAAGCTGCGTTTTTGGCCTCCCTAAAAATGTTCAGAAAGAGAAATGTTTGAAGTTCGCTCAAAAATACATATAGACCAGTTTTTAGAGTTTTATTGAGTGACAAATGCTGGGCAACACTGGGTGGTCCAGATGGATGGAGCTCTGTATGGTTAGTGGATGTTCACTGAACTCCAACATGACTGTGATGCCAGGAATGCGCTGGTTAAATGTTCTTTTTGGGGGGAATACCGGGAAATGAGATGATACACTTATTTAGAGGTGCCTAAAGGTATCAAAGTTATCTCTAAAATATGTGTCGTTTTTGGCTATTTCCTACTTCTATCATGGTATAAGAAAGTTATATCTTGAGAAGAAAAAATATTTCAAGACAACACAACTTCAGCAATTAAAAAATTAAGTATTTGCATTGATTATTTTGGAAAAATGCATAAAAATATGGATAATAAATTAGAAAACAATGTAGATGGTTACTTCCATGAATTTGCTCCGTTTATCCCTTTGATTTTGCAGATATAATTCCCCCTCAGACAACTACAATCTTTTTTTATAGAAACAGAACCGACGTTAAAGGGAACGTATTCAGAAAACAAAGAGACCTAAATACATCACAAAGGAAAAAATTCAATGGAACTCCATTTTCTAGACCATCTGGTACACCTGTACAGAAATATAAAGAATATCTCATGCCCTCCCCCACAGGAAGACAAAGTAAGCAACTGTCAGGAGCACCTGACAACTAAAAGCAAGAAAAACACAAATAAAATAAAACACTGAAAATGGCTGTTACTGAGCAAACCTAAGTGTCTGTCAGTATGCAGAATATACGGAGGGAAAATCATGTCACTTATACAAAAGGTCAAAGGCAGGCCAGGTAAACCCCGAGACCAGGGTAAGCAACAGTAAGCCCCAAGCCAGACCCCTGCCACTCCACTTCAAAGTCTCTCCAGGAGCCCTAAGAGGCTCCTAGGCTGCATCCAGAGCTCCCCATAGTCAGAGTCCACAGGTCCCAGACTGGTAAACGCCAACTCTGCTGGTCAACCCTGAAAAGCCGGAAAAGCCAGTGGAGGCCAGTAGACACCCTGGTGCACCAGAGGTCTACAGGTAGGAACTTATTTTCAATTATGTACTTTGGCTGTCATACAATCTTTAAAAAAATAAAAAGTTATTACAAACTACTTCTATCTAAAGCATGACAGCTTTAAAACACAGCAAAAAAAAGCTCATTTTATCCAAGCTTCCCGATTTCTTTTTTTAAAATATATTTACTGCTGTTACTATCTCATTGCACAGTTAGTCTAAATAATAAACAGTAAATAATATTTGGGTCACAGAACACCCTTATGATGCAAATTGTATGCTGAAGAGGGCACAGCAGATGAGGAACGCATGTGAATCATCTGCATAACTCTGGCATCAGGACAGAAAACCAACTGTCCAGGATCCCACTCACAGTACAAGAATTTGGCTCCACCTCATATGGCATATTGAGTTATGCTTTTTCCACATCTCATTTAGCCTTTGCTTAAAAAAAAAAGAAAGCCCTGTCCCTAAACCAGTCAACTTAGCTGTGAGCAGCTGGCTCGGCAGAGTTTAGCTGCATCCCTGTGTTCGTTTGTGTAGCAATTACTGAGTTTTTTATTTTAATGTAAAGGTGTAAAAGTGAAAACTCTGTAAATTCATACATGCATAAGAAGTATATGGAATTTGTTTTTCTTTTGTTGAAGTATTTCAACTGTTCCAGAAATCATCTTTACCAGTTCAAAGAGACACCATTTCAAGTCATTAAATATTTATTAAGTCAAAAAGCATTTCACATTAATAAAAAAAAGGACACTTAAAAAATGTCTTACAAAATCCGAAAATGATAGAAAAGTTGAATATATATTAATATATTGTGCAATAGATCCTACAGTACTGCTGATGTGCAGGTGTTGTGCCTTCACAAAGCTGTGGGTTTTCTTCTCATCTTTAAATGGATCCAGTCAATATAATTCACCACTTTGGTGTAAACTCCGGGTTTTTTTGAGTGGCCACAGCCATCTCCCCAACTGATGATCCCATACAAGAAGCTGACGTCATCCTTCGCACACGCCAGTGGGCCCCCAGAGTCACCCTATGAAGCACACAAATCCACACACATGAACATACATGCACAAATGAAAGTGGAGATACACAAACAGCTGAGTCACACACTTGAAACCTAATGCATAACTAAAAAGTGCTCTCTGGCAATGAGGTATTTAACTGTGACATTCATTTTAAGAGGAAGGAGGTGGAGTATTTTACACAGCAGGCTGAGACAACCAGTCTGGCTTCGGACGCCTTTCACTCTTACTCAGACCCTCACTAACCTCTCCAGGGGAATCCCCCCGCCATCTTACTCGCTGCTCTATTACATTGAATCCTCAAGTCGACTATCTGGTATCGACCCCTCCAGAGCTGAGACAGGCTGCCAACAACTAAACAGGCTCCAGGGTTTTGTTTTGCACAGAATGCATGAAAATTAATCATAATTTCTCAATACTTCAGGGAAATAAATGTAAAAGAGCAAAAACATGCTGCACCTCCTCCATGCAGCTCTAACAGCTGAAGCAAAGAAAGCCAACTAATTAAACTAATGATAAACTATAATCAGCTTATAATTAACTAGCACATGATTCCCATTTATGTGATGAGATATCACCAAAAAAAATCATGTTGATGTATATTATTGGACAAGTATTTAGATGCATGAAGTAGAACATGATTCAAGGATGATGTCCTTTGGTCTACTTCAGTCAGAACCAGTTTTAAACATTTGTTTAATAAAAATTTAATCTAAAATGTGAATTAAAACAAAAGGGCTCTACATATGCAGTAAAAGCTGACCATCTTCAAGTAAACAGTCAATGAAAAAGTTTGGGCAATGGATGCTGTGATTACCTTTGATCTCACTGGGTCTAGCAGGTGATGCTTGGAAAAAGTCTCATGTTTTCATCTCATATGTTTTTATTATTCTTACTTCTGCTAGCTGTTTTAGCTTTCAGTAATAATCCATAATGTGTCATTGAGTATTCAGAATAGTGCTATCTAATCAGTGCTCAACAAATTTAGATCCAATTTCTATGTGAAGTCATTTCTTGTAAACAGTGTTTTCATTGGTTGCTATGAAGAGCTTTTTTTAAAACCATGAAATGATGTCTGGCTGTGGTGTTTTTTCTCTTTTACCATGTTTAATAGAGTATCCAGTTAGCGGACTATCTCATATGCTGTTAAACTTAGATGCAAACATAAACAAAAACTCATAAAAAAAGGACACACATCAACAAATATAAACTGGGAACATGAATTTGTCTTTGGATTTAGGTCACTGTAATACTTTCTTACCTGGCATGCGTCCATGCAGCCCCTTAGCCCAGCACAAAGCATGTCACTGGTGACGTGATTGCCATAAATCTCTGGTTTCTTACAGGTGCTGTGAGGAATCAGTCTCACGTATCCTTGCTGCAGAGCAGAGTAACCCTCTGCTTCTGTAAAATCATATTTAAAACAAAAAAAGAAAAAAACTTTGAACATTGGGAAGGAAGATGTAATGATTTCCCTAAACTGGCTCATTTCAAAGCTGACTAAGCAAAGCCAGACTATAAGTCTTCTGTATCAGGTCTTTATGCTAAGCTATGCTAATTTGGCTAGAAAACACAACGCTGACGGTTACATTCATGTGTTAGTACGAAAAGAAAATCTTTCCTCAAAGTTATTCACAGTGCAAATGAAAGTGACATGCGGAGTTGGATTGAATGTTTCTTATCAGAGCTGCATATTAAATATGTACATAACCGTTAAGATGAAGCCGATTTAAAACAGCATCACTCACTTTCCTTCTTATGTCCCCAGCCACTAATGGCACAGCAGTAGCCATCAGGGAACACCATGTTTTTTTCTGGAAGGCAGATGGGCCTGATAAAGGGTGTCTTCCTCACACATCGCCCGTCCTGCTTCTTTAGTTTTATCAGAACTGAAAAGCAGAGATGCAACATTATGAAATAGGTTGATAAGCTATGGAGCAATAGGTAGACTTGAGGACTCCACCTCATGAAACTGCCCCACCCAAATGTATGTGTGCGTTTACGCGGGGGAGACGCAGCTGTTCGGTGACACACAGCTGTGCACACACACTGGGGTATTAAGTAAGTCTGCTTGTTTCTGAACTGGGATGGGAGGTATTCAAGTTTAAGACATACTTGCATTTGTGGGAAAGAATCCTTACCAATGTCATGTAGTGTTGGATTAAACACAGAGAAGTTATCTGGAAAGATGTAGCGCTCCACTCCAAAGGTTTGGGTGTTTGGTCCGGTGTCATTGTAGTTCTGCTGGCCAAGCACCACGCGAATTTGAGAATTCAGAGGGCTGTAAGACATTTTTTTAAAATTATTTTTAATTTGTGGATGGCAAAAGAACTGAATCATTACATTCACAATAAAACGATACTTCTTGATAATTATAAAACCCTGTCTGCCAAAAGTTCAGATTCAGAGCCAGTTCACCTCCTATGACAATTGGTTGTATCTTTATAGAATTTGTTGATGATAAATTTCATACTGGCTCTATGCAACTTTTCATCTAGCAGAACAATAGGAACCAGTAAGAACCAGTTAGCCATCACTGAACAGTTGCAGTAGAGATGAACAGCACATTTGCAGAGAAAGAGCAACAGCATGACTCCCTCATGCTGCCATTTAACCACCTAGCAATACTTGTCTAAAATGTATGCTTGTGCAAGAGATAAAACCTAATTAAATTAACTACTGCTTTGTAGTAAACTTCTGATTTGGTTTTGCAGTTCTTGCAGGATTTCCTATAACACTACGCTCAGATAATCGTAAAGAAATATTTAGTATATTTTTGGTATCAGTTCAATCAAACACCTATCCTGATAGGCGATTAAAGCTCAAATAAATGGCAATAAAAAGTTACATTTTCACAGAGCAAATGCTATATTTTTTACTCTATTAAACTCTGTTTAATGGCGTAAAACTCCATTTTTACTCCATTGAAATTTGTCAGTGAATCTACATTTTCACCCAGAACCCAGCGGGACTCTGTAGTATTCCAAAACTTGAATCATGTTACACAGGTCCAGCTCATTTAACTGGTGAGAATGAACATGGCATCAAAATATACAATACGGCAGATCCTTGAACTACTGCAACATTTTTCAGGTTTGAATTTTGTTTAAGAGCAAAAATGCAAATTTCTCATTGCAAGGTGAGCCAAATACAACAGAAACAACTGTTTCTTTTACTCTGACTGCTGTTTACTGCTGCCAAGATGCTGATCAAACAGAATATAAAGCTTACAGTACCTCACAAGATGAAATGCTCTCCAACTGAGCCAGTGTCCACCTACACTTGAGTATCGTTTAACTGAGCTAGACCTTTTGGCAGCTCCTCTGTTGTACCTCACCCCTCGCTTTCTATACTGCTATAACAAGCTTAAATCTCTTTGAGCAGCTTAAACACTATACTTTCACCCTAGCATCAGATTTAGTCTCATGTACAATAATTAGACCAGTCATTGGTATTTTTCAGCTATAGCCTCAACCAGTGCTGATGGAAATACAATCCCTGGGTGCATGCAAGATGCTGCTCTCTGAGTTAAGAAAGTGGCAGATTTTTTTTCCCTTCACAGAAATACACTTTTACACCCCATTGTCTTAAGAGCAAGTTAGTAGTAATAGCTCTCAGTTTAAAAAGACATGAGACAGAATAGTTTGATCTGACTGCTAGACAGGTGTAGGTTTTCTCAGTCCTATTCCATTGTGTTAATGTCCATAAAGACAAAATAATAAGCTAGTCTTAATTCTCTCATGTTGTATTGATCAGAAACTGGCCCATTACAGCTTAGCAGACAGGAAAATACCTTCATATCAAGCTGTAATTGAAAGTCTTGTTCCTGTGTTCAGCCTAGAGGTTATTGTATGTTAGTCCAGATCTGTGGCTATTTTTGCCTTTAGCTTGTTGGTTGAAAGTACTGCTAACATGGGAAAGTATCTGTGTGTTTAAAAGGGAAAAAAAGTAAAGATGCTACTTTATTTGTAAAACCAGCTCCCTCTTCTTCCCTATATCTTCTGAGCTGAATGCTTCTGTTTTTAGTTACTGGTTTCACAAACCTGCGATATGTTCATTTTCACGGTTCTCGGTGCTCATCTTCTCGCTCTACCTGACTGAGACAGATAACTATCCTTTATAGTGGTATATTGTTTCTGTTTTGTTTCAGAGGTTAACAATGAGAAAGCACAATTTTTGTCTGTTTAAACCTTTTTTGTTTGTTTTACACCTGGTAAAACAAGGTGGGTTAATACTTTCTCACTGCTAGCAAAGTGTCTATTCTCAGTGAATGGTGTGACCAGTGTAGCCAGATGAGATTGACAGTTTACAGTCCAATCATAGCTTAAAACCTGCCCAATCCAATAAAAACCAGTCCAAATAATGAAGTTGCCAGACAAACTGCAAACGTAGCGTAGTTTCAGTCCATCTGCTAGCTAGTCTGTCACACTAACGTCACAGTAAGTTGCCAAATGAAATGCCGTGTTTGAAGACAACTCTCAACAATCGAATATTTCACTGAATGTTGTATCTATGCTGTTTTTGTTCTATAGATCTTTTTAAAAATATTTTTCACTTTTTTCTATAATAAAATCAGTATGTTGTGCCGTTTTCACAATGCTACAAAACCCATCATATGTGGGCAGATGTCATCCACCCACTCAACGCATTTTCCCTCCGCCGGGTTCAACCAAAAGTAGCCCAAATGGGCGGAAAACTGGCCAATCTGGCAACACTGGGTGTAACTAGTTCTGTGATTATTTTAACCCACACCACACTAACTGCTCCTACTTCCCAGAACTGTGTAAGCTACAAAATAGGGGGATGATATTAAGACGGTATCCTACAGGCTGTATTGTATCCTACTGGTGGTTTCTAATATGGTATCTTGCTTTCATATGCTGATAGAGCCTTAGCCCCAGAAAGATTTGCATTATGAGTTGTACTCAGCAAACTGCAGCTACAGATACTGTTTGAAAGGCATAAATCTGTCTTTTAGTACATTTTGAAGGGCAAATTTCCTGTAACTTTTCAAAGGCTCTGAGGACTGCTGAGAATATTTAATATGTTACTGAGAAATAAAAATATTTTGACTCAAAAAGCCTCGACAGCTCAAAACATTATTTTCCATGATATGATTAATACTAATTGCAGTTGAACTGCATTGCGTACTTGCTGAGGAAGCAGTGTGCCGCTGAGATGACCCAGCAAGAAGAGATCAGACTGCCGCCGCAGAAGTCTGAGTGTCCAATGTAAAGGGCGGCCATCCATGGATGAGTACCTGGCAGAGCTGTGGTTCCACCCAGTATCCGAGGCCTGGGAACTTTCTTTGTCCCACACACAGGATTTCTGACTGACTTGTGGGGTGTTGGCTTTGTATTGCTGGGCAGGACGTTGCTAGCCATCTTTCTTGTAGAAAAAGTTGCAACTATTTTTGAAAGAAAAAACAATTATGATCAATTTGATTATAGTTATTACAAACTACTTCTATATAAAGCATGAAAGCTTTAAAACACAGCAAAAAAAAGCTAATTTTATCAGAGATTTCCAATTTCCTTTTTAAAATATATTTGCAGGTGTTTCTATCTCATTGCACAAAATCAGTCTACACAGTAAAAATTTGGGTCACAGAACACCCTTATGATGCAAATTGTATGCTGAAGAGGGCACAGCAGATGAGGAACGCATGTGAATCTGCATAACTCATCAGGACAGACAACCAACTGTCCAGGATCCCACTCACAGTACAAGAATTTGGCTCCACCTCGTATAGCATATTGATTCAAGGCGAGTTATGCTTTTTCAACATTCATTCAGCCTTTGCTTAAAAAAAAAAAAAAGCCCTCTCCCTAAACCAGTTAACAGCAGATATTAGCTGCATTCCTGTCTTCGTTTTTGTCACAAATACTGAGCATTTTATTTGAATCTAAAAGGTATTCAATGTAGTGCATTTCCTTCAATGGCAATGCAGCAACTACCATTTCAGCAAAACTGAGAGCTAAGATGCTAACAGACCTCCATCTGTTATTATTTTTGACACCACCCGAAGGAATATATGCAGTTCTTGGTGACGTAAATCACAAGTGAAGGGAAGATAAATGATTAATTGTGTAGGAGCTGATGAATGCTGTCAGGTTGTATACATCTCGTTTATCAAGCAGGTGTATTTAATTGTACAAAAATTGAGCACAACTTACAAACACATCTTTAAAAGATTAAAACTGGTGACGAAACTAAAAACAGCTGCAGTGATGCTCTTTGACAATGTGCTATTTGCAATCTTGCAAAATGTTTTGAAATATATTAAGTAAATAACAGGGGTCATGAAGATAAATTATGTAGCAACTGGTCATCACTGGTGCAATCAAGGACCAGAAGACCCAGACTAAAAAGAAACAGTCTTGAGTATTCAGTGTGGTATATTGCATCATTATGCATCTCTTCACGAGCATTTTATGTCATCATTTCTGGTTTATGCTTCTTTTGTGCCACTTTTTTTTGTCAAGTTTGGTCATTAATTGGATTAGTTATTTTGTCTTAATTTTGTTGTTTTCATTTTAATACCTCTGCAATACATTTGAGTTACTTTGTAATGATCAATATTTTTATTTTTTGTATTTCTTTATGCTTATTTTGTACATTTTAAATGATCATTTTGTGTCATATTGCATGTCTCATTTTCTCTATTTAGTCTGTTTTTTTTCTCTTTCTAAAAAAAGAATGTAAATGGTGTAAAATAAAAACAAAGTCCCACTGCTGATTGTTTGGGGCCCCTGAACCTGTGCCTAATAGCATTCTTAATGCCCACAACAGAGATAAAATCCTTTTGCTGTACACCTGTTACTCACACAACTGCATCACATAAGACAGGATGCCACAGTACTCCCAGGAGATGGCGCTGTCATTTATTGTGTAGTACCATGGTTTCTTGTCCCCATCTGGGTTTCTGCACACACAGAAACACAGTGGAGACCATGTGTGAATATGCAACACTGCTCTTTTTAACACTGCTGTAACTAAGCAACTGATGAGATCCATCAGTTTCTATATTAAAGAGATGAAAGTTGTTTTTTTTCAGTTTCTATTGGGCCACAGACTCGTGTTGATGGTTTATATTCTTTCATCTCTATAATGATTTACTCAATAGGACAAAGTTTTACTGTTTGTAAAGCTGTGATATATAATCAATTCCATCATTAAAGTGAAAATATGTATCATCTGTATGAGTGAAACCTCAATGAAGCAGTAACTAATGCCTCTTTAAATGCCAATGTTTCCTTGAAATAGGATTTACTTTGAAGTTTGGGACATTTTGGGAACACAACATTCGCTGTGGGTGTGCTGTAAGGCTGCTGAGTTGTCATAGCAACACAACAGCTAAGGAAAGCAGAATGAAATGTACGTACAGGGACTGCGATAGAGATAAGACCCATGTGTTTCTTTAAAGCGTGTGGTGGTTTTATAGCCTCATCCACATGAGTGACAACAATTTGCACATGAAGATAAGCAGCTGACAGCATTTGTAAGCTCAGGTTGAAAAGATGGATATTACAGCTTTGAAACTAAATTTACAGGGAATGTATGATGAAGCCTGGTCTTCATGATAAGCCAGCTGGTTATTTTATCAACCACCAGTGTCTTTAATAAGTCATTTTGGCTGTAATATTAACTCTTAGCAGGATATATACACCTGCTGTATGTGTGTTCTCTGAATGCATGAGAGCAGAAGATGCCACCATGCCCATACCCACACTGTGGTGTCCCTGCTGCTGTACTACTCTCTGGCTCCGTACACACATAAACCACAGCAACACAAGATGATCTAATCCATCTCGTGTTGGCATACAGTGTGGAAGCAGTCGATAGCTGTATGCTGTTTTTTTCTTTGGAATAAATGGGAGCAAACTTAAAAACCTCTTTGGATTTTTAGATGTCGGCCACAACAACAGAGATCAAGCGTATCAGCTCACTTATGTCACCATGTTTCTATTTCTCAAACTATTATTTTGTGAAACGTGAACACATTTCGTTCATGCATGAAAGAGCAACTCTGGAGAAATGCAGACTGCAGTCATCAGAAAATCTGAATCCATCATTTTCAGCCTGATACAAGCATCTGTTTTTAAAAACAATGCCATCAAGTAAAGCAGATTGTGTATGAGTGCAGCAAAATCATATAGATGATTCATACCATGGTTACAGCGAGGTCCCCTGTAGCTATTTCTGCAATGACAGACTTCCTCTCCAGTGGATATGATCAGCCGACAGCTTCCATCATTCTGACAAGGGTTTGTGCGGCACACTGGATAGATTAAGACACGGACAATGAGTCAAGCTCGGTATGTGATGGAATGTCACATACAGTGGATATAAAGCAGGGGGGCCTATGTTCGGTCCTCGAGACCTATCATCCTGCAACTTTTACATGGAACCCTTGTTTAACACACCTGAATCAAATGAATGACTCGTTACCAGGCCTCTTCAAGGCTACATGCAGATGTGAAAATTCACCTATTTTCAGCTATTTCAGTTACTGGATCTGGGCACCCCTGATATAAAACGCATAGCCTATAAAAGTGACAAGTAAATATGTTTTTTTCTTTTAAATCAGAAAAGAAATCATTTCCAAACTTTCCCCATTTTTAACATGACTTATAACCTGCATGGTTTAGTTGAAAAATAAACATATATGCAACCAGCATGTACAATGTGTGAAAACCCTTAAAAAATAACTTTATTGAGTGACCTGTGGATTAAATAACAGCATTCAGACTACACACACACACACACACACACAACTGAACATAATATTTGTAATGATTTCAAACAGTATGTTTTGATCAGCATGTTCTGCAATCTAGAAAATACCTTTCCAGTGAAGGTTTTCCTAATTTCAACACAACTAGACGACATGCAGTCAGAGTACAGGTGTTAAACTGACCTGCCTGCATTTCAGACCTGTGATCCACTCAAAACATTTAACACACAATGAAACGAAAAAAAAAAAAAAACAATCCGTCTCATCGGATGTTTCATGAGATGACGCAATAAAGAGGTCGCATTTTTTTATAAACTTGAACATAAATCTAATTAGAAGTAAATGAAACATTTTAGTTTTGACATATTTTTATTCTTTCAAACTGGTGCACACCATTTTTACTCAGTTATATTTTAAAAACAACCAAAAGAAAAGTTTTTTTGTGATCAGTGTAAGTAAAATAGGCCCGTACAATCATGACAAAACTACTGTTTCGGTCGATGAAGCATGAAAACACTCCCACTGCCTGTCTCCCCTTTATGCCGGAGAACCTGTTGAATGCATGTGAACATCTCCCGGCTGACATAAAAAGCTCCATATGGACCCATGGGGTGTGTCCTAAAAACCATTCCTTAGTCACACTGAGTCATATAATCTGTCTTTGCTTCAATGGCACGGTTGCTCCTGTAACTATGAGAGCCTTGATCAAAGAAAGGGTAGGGCCTGTCTCTATAATCTACTGTAAAGGTGTTATTTTGGAAAAAGAAAGGATAGGGAGGAGACCTGAGAATCATATTTTTGAGTTGTGAAACCAAGAAGGGGATAAAAAGAGCCTGCTAAGATTTTTCTTTAACATTTATGTTTTTGAAAAAAAAAAGCTTTTGTATATTTTTTTTCCAAATGTTTGCTAGAAATCCAGCTCATTATTGTAGCACAATCACTTCTACAGGTTGTAAAAACTAATACCGTTTGAGTCACTTGAACCCTCAGAAAAACTGTATATTTCACTCGCACCCCAACAAAAGCAGCCTAATGAGTTAAAAAAACACAACAAAAGACACAGATAGCATGTCTTACTTGTGTAGTGGACTCGTTCACACTGGATTTCCCCTGCCACACATGTGCACTGTTCCACGTTACGAAGGTGAATTCGTCCCCAAGACTCTCCACTGTCATAATACTGCAGGTGTGTGGTTTCATAGCACCTTTCTGGAAGGAAGCCGGTTGCAGTGTGAGAGGAGATTATACAGCACACAGCAAATCTTTCATGACTGAGCTGCACATCAGGCATTCAAAGTGAATGCACGCTTGATTTGTTTGTTTGTTTTGCTGCAAGACATTTAAAAGTGAAACCTTTTGACAAATGATTGCTGATTCATTTATTCGTCTTTGACTTCTTTGAAAGTCATGGCATGACAGTAAAAACTTTGCAGAACATCTCACATCAAATCAACATTTTAAGTTATATAAATGCAGTTCTTGTAAGATTTCAGCCTCATTTGCAAATAAGGACAATGATAAAATTAATGAATGGAGCACAATTAAATGTAGATTAATTTTAATATTGCTTTCTTGTTTTTGCTGAAACAAACGTGGATTTGACTGTTCAGTTGACATGTTTTGAAGAAGATTTTGTGGATTAAATTTTTATTTGTCTGACAATAAATAGCTTAAAAACAGAATTGTCAACTTTATCCTTTGTTAAATCACAATCACATCCCTTAAACCACAAGAATAATACTAGAAACATAAAAACCAAATGATGATCGGATGTGTTGTGAGTATTCAAGAAGTGAAAAGGGGAACATATGAAAAATATAGTAAGAGGGAGAACAAAAGTTATAGTGAAAGTGTACTGGAACAGAGTGTGTTGCCATACTGGTAAACTAACCTTGAAGTTGTGTTCTCCCTTGAGTACAAAAGCCCCATTTCATGTCCCGATCAAAGTTGTGTGTAAGAGAGCACCTAGACAGGAAAAAAGAAGTTTCCTCCACTATAAACTGAGTTAACATTATAGTTTGGCAACATCACGTATACACAGCACAGAGAAAATGTCCCCATTCATGTGGTTGATTCTCCCTCTGATAAATTTCAATCCTTGCCTGTGAGCTGGATGGTTGTACTGGGACTGTGCTCTTCTGGACAGAGATATCTGATGGTATCCTCAGATTACCGCCATTGCCCTTAACTCCCACATTTCTTCAGATTCCTCACTAGCCCTCTGCAAATCCCACTTCTTGTGTTTCTTCTTCTTAATGTTGCTGACATTCAAGATTGTTACATCTATCACTATTCCCATTGACCAGCACAATGTCGAGCTGTTTCACCATCACTAGTCAACTTGGATCTGGGAGCCTCAGAGGATCTTAGCTCTGCCACTCTCTCCTATCTAGATCAAGCAGCTTGCCGCAGATGTTCCTGTTTACTCTCCTAGGCACCTCATTTTTACACTATATGTATCCTGTATATACTATTTCCTAAACAGTCCCAGAGACCTCTTTTATAGACTCCAGCTTTCATGACTCTCTAGTCAAGCCACAGACATTACAGAGTCCAGATGTCAGACATTTCTTCTGGTCTTTGTATAGGTAAGAAATCAAATCATCCAAAAGCTTTTGGATCTTACTCCAAGTTCTGATATTTGATACAATTTCTACAAGTTCAAGATGTTAGATAAAACTTCTCAAAGCACCCTCCTTGTGAAAGCAATGCCACATTTTTTTGCCCATTAACGCCTGTAAACTCTGTAAATGATCCACTTACTTCATAACGATAACATACCTCGACATGACTCATTGACTCCACAAAGCCTACCGGTACTCTCAAACTCATCTTCACACACATTTCTAGACACATGTGGGGTCATTTGATGTAATTCCAGGTGTAGGTGGACAAGCAATGTTGGGCCATATATAATTGCAGACAAGTTGCTCCAACTTGTTGAAATCCACCCTTCCTGTCTCAAACCCAGTAAAAAGATGGCTGGAAAGCCCTTCGGCAAGTCTTGTATTGTGTTTTCCAAAATAATAAATATAATAAAAATGTTGCTTAGTTACAATCTGGAAGAATAATTTAAAAAAAAGCCTGTTAAGATTTTATTGCAGCAGCTGTTTATACTCCCCCAGGATGATTTGTGAGGTGTAGCAAATGTGATGTATAGCTGAGTTACTGCTACAGTTGAAGAGAAAATCCTTGAATTTATCTTATCCACATTTTAACAGCTGCTTTGATCAGAAAATTGTGACACCTGACTAAAAAGCAATTTATCTAAGTCTTTTGGTTCATTACCAAATGAAAATTGTAAAGTGATGACACCGTTGCATAAATCCCTCATCACCACCAGCCGTAATTAGGTGTTGCACACAGCATCATTACCCTTCAAAATAAATGCCTCACCTTACTGCAATTATTTAAAAAAAAAAAAAAGTTTTTACTCTTTTGAAGTCGTGTGAGAAGCTTTAGAAACAACACGAGCTAAATCTGATATGACAAACCAGCTTGTAATCTGTTAGTGAGTAAATGAATACACATACTATTGACCGCTTGCATGTGCAGAGCAGCCAGTAAAATAACTTACCAAGGTGATCTTGAGGTTATTGTAGTGATGCAGTGGTAATAATACCTTCCACCCATTAGAAATGGGAACTTACATTCTTTGCCTGTTGTGGTGAAAACTAAGGACAGAGCAAAAATAGTGACTTCAACAAAATACTAAATGGTAAATGCATAGCAAGTGTTATATGAAAATAGCAACTGTTTCTAAGGTATTTGCACTTTATACCCATGTACTTGATTCAATTCAAGGCTATGAGCCACATCCCCTACAGGTAACTCACAGTTTCATGCTTTACGCGCAACTCTAGGCAGTTTTACTGAAATTTAAAAAAAAAAACCCTCCCAACTAGTTTGCATCCTAACTAAACACAGGACTGAAGCAGAAACATACCTTTCTGATCCTCTTTTTGCGGCTCATTGTACACTGGACCATAGAAAGATACTGGCTGAAAGAAAGAAAGCAAAAGTTGCATCACAGTTTCTCTCCTTAAATTTGTTTGCACCCAAGTTTATATAAAAAAAAGCATAAAACTTACCGCTACCGCGTTGAAAGCAAATGACAGAAAGAGCAACGTGAAGTACCCCATCATAAAAGTTTTATCTGTTGTTCCGTGCTGTGCGGAGAGGTCTGAAGTCGCATGAAGAGTATCAGAGTATCACGTTATATCTGTCAGTTTCAGAGTTCGCTGACTGCTTTTGGTCATAGGAAACGTGGAAAACCCTGCAAGTATTATCCTGTTCTTCAAAATGTCAGGCTGTATTGAGTAAACCCGTTGCGTCATTAGGCTTGTCTAACTGTGAGGCATCCCATATATGCCGGCTGGTGTTCCCTCGTTGCTTTTTATGAGGACGCCCACGGCTTTATCATAGTCACGCGGAGAGTCCGAATCTTTCCAGAGATAGTGCAGAAGAGGGGGAAGTGGGCTGAAAGTTTGTTTTAAGCACAATAAATAAAAGACTATTCTTGTAAGTCACACATATACAAGTCATATTATTATTAAAGCACCCTCCCTTATGTATATGACTTCTAATAAATAAACCAGCTTGTAATTTACATTCTTTAAAACCTGTGTGTAAAACGCAGGTGACCCTCAACAAATTAGCCGCTAGCTGGGTAAACTAACAGCGGCTAATAGGTAAACATGCAAACAAATGGTAGTTAAACTTCCTTTTTTCAATGGAAAGGACAGCAAAACAGTCGCATATTAATGGTAAAAAAAGAGGGTATGATAGTGAAAGTAAATATGTGAGAGAGGAATAAACTATTAAACATTTGAAGTTGCTCTTCAAAAAGTGGTTTAACAGCTGAAACTTAAACACAGTTATTTAACACAAAATAGTTTGTTTATTTACCATTTCTTGTTCGAATTTGGTTTATAGGTATGGTACAGATATATAAAAAAAAAAAGTTACTCTCATTAAAAAGAGCTAACTAAAATACCTTTTTTCCAGTTAAAAATGCCCAAGTGTTTGGCCCCCTGTCTGGACTAGGGCTGTAAGAAAATATAGATATATTGCAATCTTTTTTAATGCGACAATATATCGATATGCAAGAGAACTGTATTGATCTTTTTATTAGCATATTTTTTTACTCATGAGGCAGATTTTAGTTTCTTTATTCATCTTGTATTTCTAAAATAAAATGGGGAGGGGTGGGGAAGGGTCCGTTCATATTTACTAGGCATATACACGGCTGTGAGTTTTCTTACTATTAAATTATAGCAAAGAAAAATGGCAATTTATCACCTTTTTATAGCACCACAGTTTATCACAATATGTTGTATCACTACCCCTGTATTGCAATACATATCGTATCGCTAGAGTCTTGCTTATACACACCCCTAGTCTGGACATCTGTAACTTGTGATATCCATTTTAGCTATTGTAATTTTAAGTTAGCTTAATTATTAAGTTATAACTTTATTGTTGTTTTAATGTGACTATCATTTTAGAGTCAATTCACAGAAAAAACAGGGAAGGAGCAAGAGTAGTCAACTCAACTCCCGTCCTCAGTGCCACAGTCCTGCAAATTGGGATTTCCCTGCTGCAACACACCTGACACACATCACATTTAATTAGGAAACTTGCCGACAAACTCTACACAAGTCTGTTAATTACTCATTGATTTGAGTTAGCTGTGATACAGCAGGGAAACTCACAACACTTACATGGACTAGATCTACCTATCAGATTTCAGTTGATACTAAATATATTAATTAAGATTCATTGGGGAATAAACAAAAGTTGCAATGATGGCAGGATGACCCAAAGCTAAACTGTAACTAACAACAAGCCTTCAGGTAATAACAGTACACGGCTGACTGACAATAGTAGGAACAAATATTGATCAGCCAAGGAAGCAATTAGATGATATACTGGGGAAGTAATGACAAACAAGGGGCAGGTGTGACAGCGAAGCAGGAAGTAAGCTTAACAGAAAACAGGAAAGAATCTTTACAACAATATAACAACATTTAATTACAAAAACACATCCCAGGCTAACACAAGGATGCTTAACAGAAAACTAAACAAACAGCAAAATACTTGAATTAGAAATGAAACCGGAATCAAAGCTAAATTCATCTGTGGGCTCTTGGCTGCTGGCATACCTTACGCACATTCAAAATCAAGCCAATAGAGAAGTCTATTTTCTAGACCATTCAGAAGTATCTGAATATTACTTATTCATGCTTCCAGATGCAATGGACATGTTATGCCTGTGAGACATAGATCTGTTGGCAGTGGAACCACATTTCTGATTTAACACAAATTGATGTCTCTCAGTCAGACATTAACATACATGACAACGCCCTGCAAATTCAGGAATCCTGCAATCCTCAAATCTGAGTTACAATAAAAAATATGAATCAATAAATTGGCCTTTGAAACATTGATAATTGCTTTCTTTGCATAAATGCCTCAACTGAGTCATCCCAACTCCCATAAAATCAGCTAAGAATAATTCATTGATACCTTTTCAACTAATGAGGCAAAATAAAGTGATATTAAGTGGTGTGTTGATGCAAAACTGAAGATAATATGAGACAGTGTTGTGGCACAACAACTGTAAGCAATACTCCTATTTACATTAACAGCTTAGCTAATATTATAGTAAGCTTACGTGTGGCTGATAGTGTAACATGTGATAAAGGTGTGTCTAGCTATGAGATACTCAAGAAAATCATGCCACAACTCTGCAGTTAGCATAAGGCAGGCAGGGAAACAGAGTGCAGGAGCAGCTAAGCTAGCGGTGCTAGAGAGCCGCACTCCTGCAACTATTGCAACACACCTTACACACATCAGACTTAATTAGCAGCCTTGTGCAGAACTTGGCTTCAAGCTGCAATATTCTGCTAATTCCCCATTGATTTAAGTCAGTTGTGTTGCAGCAGGGAAACCCGCAACACTAGTGCGGCTCTCTAGGACTGGAGTTGTCGACCCCTTGAGCTAAACCTTTGTCAGAATTTTGAGTCGAGAGTCCAGATAAATGTCCAGATTGAGGAGAAATTTACCATCTGGAATGGGCCGTTGCTGTAATAAATACCTCATTATTGTGAGTATCTTGAAAATCAAGAACTTTCACAAAACCAAGCAAATGCTGTGAGCTTCATGAGGTTCCAGCATTCCAGCGGAGACATGCTGCATCAGGATAAAACCCCCAGTCTCATAATCTAACCTCTAATTTTCACCAGCTGCAATAATCGCACGCCAGATGCTGAGCTAAAAAAGAGAGGCCAAGAGGAGGATGGACAATCACTGGTGTTCAGTCCCAGTATGAACAGAATGTATTAAGAGAGCAAAATGTTCAACAAAGACAACTTTTCTATTATTATTTGAAACAATTTGGATTAAAAACTATAACAGAAGCTCTTCAGATATTACTTTCAGATTGTCAAGAACCTTCCTGTGAAACCTGGCAGCAAAGATCAAGAGTCAATTTAGTTTGCAGCCGTCATTTTTATTTAACGTATAATCCAAACAACTTCAAAAACATATGCAGGAAATACAGACAATAAAGTTACTGCCATGTATTTTATGTAAAACGGAAGACTATGAAGAAGAGATCTGAATATCAATTTTTTTTTTCTGTCCACTGATCCTGTAAAACGTAGCGTGTGGTCCTATGGTGGGTGCTACTTTCTAATAACGCAACAGATGTTTTAAGCTTTATCAGACCTTCAGCTACATCTAACAGCTTGCTGCAAAAAAAAAAAAAAATAACAAAAGCAAGAGAGTGGAAACTACTGCTTAATATAATTAAAAGTTAAAAATGCAGGAATTTGCTGGACACCACTTATCAGGCAATTTAAAAGTTTAATTAACACCTTTTATCTGTATGTCATGGTCCCTCCTATCAGTATAATAACACTTCCAAAACCTGCAAATGAACACTGGAGTGTGATCATTTTGTAAAAAAAAAAGTTATTCTTTCTTAAAAGCTTTCTTTGGTTGGTATTTATGCTTTATATAACTTCAAATAATCCTGTGGGTGTATAATTAAGCAGTAACTGGCAAATTCAGTGATTTTATGTCACCCTTATCAGAAAGTGGTCCCCAAAAGTAAGTTTCCCTTAGACGTCTACATCTAACATGGCTAATAGTAAAACTGTATCTCACTTAATTATTAAATAATACCAACAAAAACATATCACTATCCGAAAATTACAACCACAGAAAACTTCGCAAGATGGCGCTAGAATTTATAACAAAATATACAATATCCAACATCAATATATTGATTCTTTTTTAGACAGGAAATCGATAATGTCATGCAGCCCATTGTTTGGCTAATTTTCTAGCAGACATCAGAGCCCTAAGGCTTGAAAAGTGCAGTAGTGGAGGTTTCCGCTTATACAATCGTGGCCTTGTACAGGTCTGTCTGGCAGTCCTTGCCCTCTAGAGGGTTGCGGCCATTCTGGGGCATCTGGGCGTTCCTCATTTTGGTCTGACACTGTCGCAGCTCAGCGACGTAACCCTGGAAACTCAAACTCAGCTCATCTCCCTGAGATGTTTCCAGTGTTCCTTCTTCTAGATGCACCCCCTCTACATCCATCACCTCCTGAACCGTCTGTCCAGCATCTGCTCGGTCAGCTGGTGGTTTGCTGCTGAGGGACGCTTTTGTTTGTCCTTCTGTTCACAGGGAGGGAAAAAAAGAACAACTTAAGATGAGTTGATACTTTTTAATTAAGAAAATATGCTTTCTAATATTTATGAGAGCAGTTGAGGATAAATATCAAAAAGTGGTTTTTGATCGATAAACCAGAACAGATAAAGATGCTGAAAATGACTCCAAACAGCTATAAAAATGTGATAAATGAATAAGAATTATACAAAGCAACTTCATAATTACTCCAAACTCTTATAAATACATACAGTAAATTAAAGTACTGTAAAATGATTTAGAACAGCAAAGAGAAAAATGAATGTGTGAAATAAAACTGATTTAAATTGGTTAGAGAATAACCACATCACTACAGTGACTTTAACATTATTTCCAAGAATCGCAGACATTAAAACGGAATCAAACCAGCTGCGAAATAATAAAAAAAACCTCCTGCATTCATTTAAATAAATGTTACCTTTACAGAGACCATTAAATACATGATACTCAGTATCCCTCATCACACAAAACGAAAAAAATAACAACAAAGAAACTGTATGATTCATAGAATAAAATTATCCATCCATTCATTATCTGAACTGCATAGTCCAATAAAGGGTAGCTGGAGTCTGTCTCTGCAATCATTGTGGGAGAGGTGAGGTACACCTGGACAGGTCGCTAGTTCATCAGAATAAAAAACAAAAATAAACATCTAAAGAGAAATCCTAAAAAAAAAACACACACAAGGCCATTTAAAAGACGAAATCATTTTAAAACCATCAAAATGAACTCGAGCAGAGACAGAGAGCCAGATGGGAAAAAAGCAATGCTTAGATGTTGTTTTTCTATAGATGTTACACAAGCGACAGGTCACGTATTCAATTATATCTCTTCAACATTCACTCATTTGGAAAAGTGTCTTCTGCTTGACACCACCTGAGAAGAAGAGCTGCTTCGTTAACACATAATTCTTTATTTTCAACAGTTTTGCCTGCTTGGCGACAACAATGCGAACATTCGTCCCCTCTTCCTGAATCATGATGTTCAGCATGACTATGCTAGATTTCAGACTGATTCTGAGAAAGTCAGTGAGGTGGAACAAAAGCGTTTTTTTTAAAAAAAAAAAACATGCTAGTTTCATGCATCATGTACTTTGATACCGTTGTGTAACGTCAAACAGATCTTGATAACTACTTCTGCTCAAACTTGCAAATTCATGGGAAAAACCTGAATGAAACGTGGACAGGATTAAATATGTAGTGACTCATCCAACTGATGTCAGAGTTTGCATATTTGAGCATAGCTGTTTCTACTTGTTAAATAAGAGGTATGACCTAATCAAAATGACGCATAATAATAAATAAAACATCCTCAAACATCCATCTGTTGTCAGGCAAGTGCACACAGGAAGCTACAAACCTAAAGTTTCTGTGATGCTGGCATCACAGTTATGATAACTGATAAACTGTACACGGTGTGGCCCTGAAGACTCTAAACACAGCAGGCAGACTCATTCAAACACAGCACTTTGGTATATTGATGCACCCGACTCAGCTGACTGTGATTCGCGGCTGACCAGTGCCGATGTAAACACAGCTTGCAAACCACAACAGATGACCTTCCAGCCACTTAACAAACCACTGAGTTGCAAAGTGGGTGAATGATCATGTTGCATTCTCAAAAACCGATGGACTTGGTTTAGGTTGTGTCAGAAGTTTAAGGATATTATGATGCACTTTGGGATAAAACCTGTTTCTCAATGACTTTCTGTTATCTCAACATAAATATTTGTCCGTTTTTCGTGTATGTAGATGCTGGTTTGTGGAGACTTGGAGCGTGTCCATAAAATCCTCTGTCTATGTATCCCAAATCTTTCTACCAGTGAACAGATAAGGTTGAGAAAAATGCTTCATTATTCAATCTGAAATTCAAAGTTTTACACTTTTTTTCTTGTATGATTATATGTATTTTTTCTTGAATGATTTCAGAATAAAAAATGGATTTAAAACTGCACTTTTCCCCAGAGTTTCAAACTTCATTATCCATTAATTTTCTCAACTGGCCTTGCTAGTTTTAATTAGAAATGAAGCCGTGCGTCATTTAAGCCTAAGGTTTGGGGACTACTGCTCTAATATAAGCACTGATCCACTGCTCCATTAGGTTTTTGTACAAAAAAATAAATAAAAGTAACACTTAAAAGATGGAATGAGAGTCTTAGCTCTAATGCAGTTAAGAAGCCTAAATAATCAGGGCAATCTGAGCCCATCAGCAAGCCAGGGCCTCATTAAAATAGGTGTTCATTTCCCCTGTTCCCCCATATATCAGTCTCAGGCATGTATACAGTACTTGAGCTCTCCGACTGTGCCATGACATGTAGAAATGATGAGCAGTTTAACGTTGCATTGCCTCCTGTGACGAGATTTGTCAGCAGCCATAGCAGCGTAGCACAGGCTGGCCAGGCTGGAACAGACCCAGACACAATTCCTCGCTGAGGTTTGCTGCCAAATATCTGTGGGGAATCACGCTCTGACCGCCAGATGGATAATAAGGCTGGCCCAGGGTGAGTAGCTGTCAGCTTTGAGAGCTAATGCTAGAATACAAGGACTGTGAAAAGAGCTTGAGGGAAAAGGGAACCATATGGTTCCTCAGGTGCACACTGCTGAAAAGAGGCATTACAAAGCACTTTTTGATGATAGCTTAGACTTAAAATGAGGACCTAAATGCTTAAAAAAAAACCTTTAATAATCTCTGCTGTGACCAAATGTTCTTTCTGACCACATCTGACATCTGAGCATGATACTTAATGAAACTAAATCCCTCATAGACTTCATTAGTTATCTTGCTCAGTAGGCTGAAAAACATTTTTTTTGTTTTAATCTTCAAATAGTTGAGATAATATAAAAACACTGAGTACAGTGGGTGTGCATGGAGTTACATTGTGTGATGGGGCCCCCTAGTGGACGTGATATTCCCCACAGATCAAGAACAGAGGTGATCAATGCTGAGGCTCTTTGGATTCGGACCAGAACCCCTCTGGTTTTTATTCCACCAGTCTAATCAAGGCAAATTTACACAGCAAGCCACTGGAACCTGTTAATAACAGAGAGCCACTGCTCCACATTAGTAATGTCACTAATCTGCATGTTTCCTGTGGAGACATATATCTCAAGGCATCCTGAATATTTACAGACACCTCTAGTGTGACATTAGAGTATTTGGGGGGGACATAAATGACCAGAGCAGGTGCTATATAAAGAGAAGCAGCTGAGCTTTCTGAGTTTCCTTTTTTACAGTATTACATTGTCCCAGTGGAGGTGTCAGGAAATTACTGTAATCTAACCTCTTAAAACAGCAGAGGGCGTCAGTATATCACTAATACATGAAGAGAAGGGGGGGGGGGGGGGCAGCAGACTCAAATAATAACAGAATAATATCCTGGAACAGTGTTTCTCTCTTAAATCGAATATTAAGCCCAAATAGCATCACTTGCACACTACACGCAGGTGAGAGAACTTTCTCAAGTCTCCAAAAAATAGGAAAGTGGGGGCGTGTTGACTTGTTTTTTTTTACAGTATCTAGGTGACCTCAGTGAATCATAGCTGTGTTCCTTATTTCAGCATGTGGGAGAGAAAAATCCAGAGAAACGGGCAGGGAGATAGATGAAAACCAGTTGTGACAGTATCTATCTGTAGCACAGTCAGCTGGTGGATAAGGTTACCATGGTGCCCGTTGGTGGGAAGAATCGGCCTGATGCACTTAGCAACCAGAAAGAGCTGAAAGGCTTCGATCTTCCCTCATCATCTTGTGCATCTCCTCACATTAACGATTGCTCTTTTTAAACATGACAGTGGCGTCATGTTGGTTCCCTTTAAACTTCCATCGATGTTTAGAATTAAAATAAATAAAAATAAAAAAATCACCACCTCACTATTAACATTTTTGAAACATGCAATGCAAAAAAAGGAGGAATAATGACTCACAGAGAAAACAAAAGATGACAACCTCCTGAAGCAACCGAAAACAAAGTTCATCACAAGATAGATTTAAAGATCTGTGATGTGAAGATAACACAACCCAGCACTGGGCCAGTTGGAAACAGGGGGGAAGTAATACAACAAGCACTAAACAAACACCGCACTAAACGATCTGAGCAGAAAACACACAGCAAGCATCCACAGCGTGGAATGAAAAGTACATAGAGGAGTGGGAGCTGATGAGAAAAGAACGCCACAAGACAAGGCAGATAAAGGAGGATGGGAGAAGTGGAGGGGGGGCGGGACTGTTGGAGAGAAAAGTGATCTCACAAATGTGTAAAAAGACAAACGAGAGTGATTTCCAATTCTAACATTTATTAGATCTATTCAGTCACAGGTACAGAGTTTATTGGCAGTGATTATCTACAACAGGCACCTAGAGAGGATGTCAACGAGCCGAGGAAAAGAGTGACGGGCACTTCAACAATGTCACTGACACTAAGGAGCAGATGTCCGCTGATGATTCATTATTTTCACCATTGCTCAAATTGCTACAGCTGACAATGCGTAACGACACCGCGCCTTTCAAGAGATGTAAGTAAAATTTAAAAGAGGCTTTGACATTGTTGAATTGCTCTTAACTACAAGTGGGGGGATGGAGAGGAATACAGCATTAGTTTCGAAATGACTGTTCAGCATTTGCAGCTGTGAAGTCATTTCACAGCTTGTTTCATTGTTTTTACTGGATGCTAGTCTTTCAACACTGTTGTCGCTCTGAATCCTAATTTTCAGCACAACATTGTGTGACTACAACATTGTCAATGATTGATTTTGAGTCTGTGTGCATAATGTGAATGCTAAAACAATCATAAGATCAGTCACATTTGCATGCACCCATAAAACAACGACTCGAAAAATGTAACTGCGGTAAACAAACGCCAGTCACATGGTCAACTCAATAGTTTGTGGCTCTGGATTTCCAAGTCACTGACAGAACATAATATACACATCACTATTTACAAGTTAAGTCTGAGTGTAATTGTGCTCAAAAACATGCTTTGACGAGTTTAATAGAACAAATCAGGCAAATTGAGAGAGAGTCAAGAATTTGTCATTAAAGTGCATCAGTATAGAGTTTTATGGTGAATGTGGTCCGATTTTGACCACAGAGAGAACGCACATGCAGACGCACACACACAAACACACTAACAACTGGTTTATTACACTGTAGAAGTACCTGAACTGGACTTTCCCTCTTGACCAGCATCCTGAGACTGGGAGCAGGGCGGTGGTGGAGTGAAGTTGGCCTCAGGAAGGCTGTTCTCAAAGGATGGTATGGCGGATGGAGAAGGTGGCAATAGAGTGCTGTTGGGGCTGTTGATGTCGCCCTCGCCCACAAGGGTCAGGTCATTGTGGGCGTCCTCCTCCACTGTACGGAGGCTTGGCCGTGTGTCTGAGGGCCGCTGAATAGGGGATAGGTGGGTGCCGAAAGTTGAGTGGCGGGGAGGTGGCAGCAGGCACCGCCTGACTGCAGAGTGTCCATTAGCACTGGAGCTGAGGGAGGAGTCCAGGCTCTCTGAGCGGAGGCTGGAGGTAAGGGACCCCCGTGAGGAGATGCCATTCTCGCGACTTTGTTTCAGGGAGGTGGGTGTGGAGCAGGCCAGGTCAGAGGAGACTGAGCAGGAGGAAGAGGGCGGAGTCAGTCGCAGAAAGTCAGGAAGCACCAAGTCATCTTTATTCAGGAGTCCACGCTGATCATTGGCTCTGGTGCTCTGAGCTCGGCTTAGCAGCTCAAAGAATTCTATAAAAACAAGCAAAAAAGGTTTTTCACTTACACTTAAGAAATGAAAGAAAATGATCATCTGGATTTAACATGCAACACAGCATCTTCACACCTGACAAAATCCCCCAAGTGGCTAAACATGTTAGTCCCGAGGCGAAAGCAAAGCTCAGAAATCCCCCACAGGAGTAAATAAAAGAATAAAAGACATCTTGAAAATGGGGAATTTACCTTCAGCTTCATCTATATTAATCTTTTTCTGTTTTCTCTTTTCTCCTGGGAATGCAGAGCCTGGTCCACTTCTCACAGAAAAATCCTTTGGTGTTGACCTCTCATCTCCCTGCAGATGCAACAATAACAATGCACCCTGTTAGGGGATGGAGGGGTTGGGAAGGGGAGGGCTAAGCATGAGCTGCTACGCACTTTAGTGGGCAGAGTCCAGATTTACAGGGACCCTCATAAAAAGATGAGCCTAGCCCATCTGTCAGGTGTGCATGTTCACTGACTGTTAGCATCTAGGACATGTGCAACTTGTGTCGCTACAGTGTTGCAAAAGCAGGGGAAATTTGAGACTCAGCCAGACTAAAGTTACAGCAAAAGCATAAAAATAAATTAAGAGTCAAAAAGAAATAAACACCAGTTGATAGATTAGCTGCCAGTAAATGAAAATGTTAATAAATATTAATGAGCCACTATAATGAATGTTGCAGAAGCAGCACAGCAGAAGAAAAAGGCAAAACAAAACAAAAACACCACATGTGAATGTGTTTAGTAACGTATTGTATATGAAAAAAACATGTTTTAAGTACTCACTGCGGCTGATAAACTCCTGGTTGGAGGGTGATTTTTTAGCGAGGAAGACTTGGATTTATCTGTTTGACAAAAAAAAGAGAAAACACATTAAAATTCATCAAGGTGATTAGAGCAGAGTGATGGAGAGAAGAGCAGAAGAGGGTAATCGAGACATGAGAGATGGGTTCAACAATACTTGAATATGTTCACATACAGAACCACTGAGGAGGGAACAAAGACACAAGTGGCAGCAAAACTCCTGGAATTTTTTTTTTTTATTATTATTTTAAATGAGAAACACAGCCTCTGTATTTTTTATTCATGATAATTGCATGATTGTGTGCTTTACCTTTCCCTGAGCATGGGTCTGCTCGCTCCAAAACAACTCGCAGGCCATCCAGACTTGATATGGGGGCACCCAAATCCAAAGGCTCAGTATCTCCACTCTAGAAAAAACACACGCTGATCAGTATCTGCACCTCTTCAGTTTATGGCTCATATCTGAGTGCATGAGCCTGGGCTTAATTTATAAGCCACCCTTCTAGCTCTGGTTTACTGTATAATGCTGTTATAATGCCTGGAAACCCACAGGACTAAAATAAATTTGACTGGGGTTAAGGGGAGGGAGAAGAGTCGGCATGTTTGAGGAGTGTCGTCATTCTTAATTATAGCCCTGCTGCTCCATCTTCACAAGCTGGGCTGAGTCAGAGCACTAACCACCATGTAGAGTTGGAAAAGGATGCGGTTGTCTCCCTCCTCTGACCATGATACTCCACCCTGTGGCATCGTCACACACTGCACAGGCTGCTTTCGGGACACACAGGAGCTTGAAAGACATTAAAGCATTGTATCCACTGGGGATTACTTACTATTTTAGCCACAAGATCACTGAGATGGAGGCCATATTTGGCCACCACGGGACGCAGGACCTCAGTGACTGGTTTGGTAGGTTTGGCTTTCAGCCCCACAGAACGGTTAATAGGTACCAGGTCCAATCTGAGAGAACATAAAGAACGTAGAGTAAATAAATGAGTGCAGTATTAGAAACATAAGTAAAAAAAAAATTGAAATCATACCTAAATAATGTCCGCCTCTCCAATCTTAGGTCCCGAGAATTGAGCGTCATACAGTCTTGGTCCAACACTAAAGGCTACAAGAGAAGCAATGAACATAAATTTTATTGTCAGT
>JBAMHX010000006.1:9764031-9795166 GCA_037177515.1 Pseudomugil tenellus | reverse complement strand
TATATATATATAATTTATTTTGCTTTCAATTTTTCAGCAAAACCAAGCAGAAACTCAGTTTGAGAATCTTTGACTGCTGAATTCTATACTAATGAGCAACTTTTAACAGTAACCATAATGGATATAGCGGCTTCTTTTAAATTGAACAACACAAGTCAAATTCCTCTCTATATGGCACTGCATGATATAGAAACAGAGGAAAATGTAACTTGATTTTCTTTGAGAAGAAAAAATTCCTAACGTTGCTCCAAATTCCTTGGATAAGTAATTGCCAAGTGCATTTTAACAAGCATGTGCACATTTTGTCATCAATGCATTTACACTGCTTACAAATGCTTTCACAAAACATCAAATTCATTTCTGCCACATGAGCTGACTTTTATCTATGAAGCTGGCTCAAGTGTTTAGCTAAAACTGACAAAAATGACTGAATAATTTAATACCTGCTGCGTGGTTTTGCCATCAAGATATTTTAGAATAAAAATAATGGTTTGGTGTTAGAATTGGATTAAAACAGCATCTATAAAACCACATTTAGGAGTGTTTACACTCACTGCAATACATTCAAATAGGACGAACTAAGAAATGTTATCAACCTAGCTGCGTTGATAACCTCTGAAGGAATTCAATCAAGTCCAACTGTCTCAACTCACCGAGAAATACCGTACTCCCACAGGGTCTTGAAGAAGCCGCTCGAAACAGGTGGACCAGCTGGCTACGCATTGTTCTGAGCCCCCTCGATGGCTCCCTTGTCTTGGAAGACTACCATTACTGTTCAGGCTGGTCTGGCTGCAGCATCCTGGCAACTGGATTCCACTGAAGTCTGCAAGATGTTTGAACACAAAGAAAAAGTTGAGAATGCGCCCATGTAAAACGGTAACTCCTGCCAGAGGGGATGTTGTAGCCATTCACCTGTCTATCCTTCCTAAATATTTCAGACAGTTTTTTTTTCTTCCCTTCTTATTTTTTACATTTATCTAGCTTGTCAGGATCTTTAAAAAAAGCAGACTGCGCTTATTCAGGCTTTAAATCCACAGGTGGGTATTTGGTTCTACTAGTTTACGATACAACAAACACCAAAAAGGTGTTATTTTTTCACAAAGCTCCTGGACATGTGGACTGATGTGTCTTTTTTATTAAAAAGCATTGTGGTTAAAAACACTACAACTTCAACTGATACTCTTACTACTATATGTGTAACAATTTCCTAAAAGAAAATAAAAGGATGAATTTGTTCTACAATTTCTGTGATATGAAATATCAAAAGATGTCATGAATGTAAACATAAATAATATATAAATGATAAATAGAGAATAATGTAAATATAAAAGGTGGAGATTTGACAGGGTAATTATCTTTTGACTTCTTGTTGTCATATCTCTATCACAATAAGTGAATATCACAAAGGGAAATATCAAAATGTAGGAAGGTCTCAATGTGCAGCAGGAACAGCAGACTTCATCCTTAAATTAAGCAACAGCAGATGTTGCTTACTTTGTAAAGAAGATATCAGCCAAAGGCGCGCAAGATAAAGAAAAGGTTGGGGGGCAAGGGGGTGTGATGCCGTTGCCTTCACAGTACCTGCTATCGTGGCAGCAGATGGCCACTTTAAAGCTGTGCGCAGAGCCAGTGAGGAACGCACAATAAAAAACAAAAGGGTCACAGCAGTAGTTACAGATCCATAGTCTTTGACATTCTCTGGAGATTCAACTGGTTGTCATGGGCAACTAGAGTTAGCTGAGTTTATCTTAGCATTTGAGAAAATGTTTGTCCAGTCAAGTAAAGACCAGTAGTGCATATCTTCATCCTGCCAATACGCCTGCATGAGTGGGATGGTTTCACAAATCGGTGTAGCGCAACTAGCTTTGTGAAGACAAAGCCCTGCAAATAGTATCTCAGATCAGAGTATGACTAAGGTGGCCTCTGTGTGACCTTTCAAACCTACAGTTATGCTTACTTCATTTAAAACTGTACGTATATACAGCTATGCACGCTATGCTTCAGGTAACAATGTGTCAGGGCTTTTGTTTTCTCATATCCCAGAAAAAATCTCATTCTGTGTGTCAAGTTTGCCAACAAGCTTTTTGTTTGAACTTGGTTTTAATGCACGTGAACTGAAGCTTATGTCGCCGGCGCTCAGTTAATGGCGTGGCTTTAGAGAGCCAACCGCTCCATATGTCTGACCCGTACCAGTGAAAGGAGCTGAGCTGATCTCTTCACCGCGGTTTCAACTCTATTTATGTTGTTAAAAGTGCTGTGAGAGGCTAGACGGCATTGTGTGCTACCCCCAACTGGAACCTTAAACACACTCAACAAACATTCTTTAGTAATGAGCCATGCAGCCTACAGTTAATACATCATCCTCATAAAAAGACTTTTTATTAGATTGATTTACTTAACAAATAAAAGGTTCTGTGTTAATGTTGATGGAAATAAAGAGAAAAGAGCTGCAAGCGGTCAAGATTAAAGAGTTTTTCTTTGTCAGTGAAAAGACATGATTCAGAGTTGCTTGTATTGTTAATAAACAGATAACACAGCTTGAAACCCCTCGTTTAAAGGGATTGTGTTGTGGATTACTTTATATTTTAATCTAAAGAACAGAGTTTTAATAGAAATGTACTTACCATCTGAAGAAGCCGCAGACTGGAAAAGAACAAAGAGAGACATGAGTGAGAAGCTGCCCTCATGACCCCTGTGCTGAGACAAGAGACTAAAGCCTGAGGTGGTGGCAGTTTTTCAGGCATTGCATCAAGAGCTTTGAGGTGTGTTTTGTGTGTCTGTGCTGGGCTGGACTGGGACCTTACACAAGCCTATTAATTTGAAAATGGGTGGACCTCAACACTACCACACACAGCTGTTCACACCTCCCCACCAAAACCCACCCTTTATTTTATATTACCCCTCACGCACACATATGGGCATCCCCAATCACATGCATTCCTCCAAATTGCAGTCACAATGATAAGAGCTCATTTAGACAGCCTACTTGAAAGGTCATCAGTGTCTCCAACGGGCTTCCTTTCACTTGCTAATTCTGCATGAGTGGTTCATCTGTGTGTATACATGTGTCTGAGTACAAGCCAAAGGCTAGAAAGAAAAGATTTCTTGGACTGACATGATGGACATTTTTCATTGTTTCCTGAACACAAATTAAAAATGATTAATCTAGAAAATAATCTGTAAAATAACAAACAAAAAACATAAAAATGGAGCTATAAATGGACACAAACTCTTCAGTTTAACATTACTCATATCAAATCTTGGAAAGGGTCAACCAATATTTAAATTCACAAGATCACAGCAAGGATCGGCGCCTCGGTATGTAGCGTTTATAAACCCTAATATGGGTTAAAATTCATTTGAAAGAGATTTAAAACCATGAAGCCATTGTCACAATTCTATTTAAATGCAAGGAAGAATATATAAGCACTCTAGTCCAAGCACACTCACAAAACTGGTGCGTTGGAGGATTCGTCTGAGAAGGAGAGACTATTTCCAGAGGAGTGTTTTCTGAGCTGCCACTTCAAAGTGTGAATATTAAAGGCTGATAATACGCATAAACAAGGCTTTTCTTACAAAGCTTTGGCTGTGCTTTGAGCAGCACATACATTTGTGGTTTAGTATTCCAGCACGCAAAGGATTTCTAAATCTGGGAAGTCATAAAACACTGGCGATTAAAAAACCTGTTTGTGGGGGTATTTCCACTTGTATACTTACTGACAAGTGACTCAAACGTAAATTCAAAGTCGCTTTTGTTGAGTTGATAACTTAAAACTAAAGCCTCAGGAAAAATCCAGTCATGTTGTGGATTAAAACTTCTTTTTAGTGTCAGCTGGTCATCTGAAAGTACGAAGGGGCAGGGGTATGTCCACCTACGCGATCCTTGATTCCATTTTAGGATCCACTATAGTAAAAACTCTATCTGACACAGACCACTGAACCACTAATTGTCTGTCACAGTCTCTTTACAATTCTGCTTCTGAGTCTGCCCCTACAACGTCAACACCCAGAAGCCACCGCTTCTGTGGTGGGTAGCATGGGTACAGTAATCATGGGTGGGGAGGATGAGGACCAGCATAAAGCTGAAACAGAACAGAGACAGGAGAGAACACCGCTTCCATCTGTTTGTCCTTTGGGTCTAAAAAAAGCCAAACCTCAAACCTTAAGTACATACAAGTGGGGTTCATTGTAGTGGACAAAGCAGACATCATGTCACACAACATGACATCAATATAGCGTTTCAACTTAGAAAAGGTCTGATGAAGAGTGGTTTTAACATTTGTTACTACTCTAGGATCAAGGTTACACCTATTTGTGGAATTGCGCAGATGACAAATACAAAAAAATATCCAATTTATGTAAGAGCAGAAGTTTTTTTGTGATCTGTGGGAGACTTTTACTTAATCATGCTGTGTTGACACATACAGATGTTGCAATGTTTCATTTTTTCACCAATACTCAGCCCAGACAGAATTATGTTGATGTGAAATATATAATATAAGGTTTAACAACTGTCCACCAAACTATATCCTGTTCAAATGGACAATAAAACTATATTAATTAGAATACTGCTGCTGTTTCTTAGTCTATAAACCACTTTCAGGTGGAACATTTTCATCAGGTAGTTTTTACACTTGTCTCTGTTTGAATGTAATATATATAACTTATTACTTATTTCTCTTTTGCAATGACTCTTCCCCGATGAGCCTGAGGCGAAGGTCCTTGTAGGCCATCACCTCTTGTCTGAACACTTCCTTCCTCTGTTAACACCTCTGCTAACAACCTGTCCACAGTGGGTGGCTCTGCAGTAGTTTTACATAACACTAGACAGCAAACAGCCCAATTTCCAAGCTGGGACTCCTTTGATAGGTGCCCACTTTAAGCTGTCAACCAAATGGAAATGCATCTTAATATAGTAAACACTTGTAGATGATCACTCTAAGACAATGCAGGATCTGTGGTAAGACATCCAAAATAAAGTAGGATCACTGTTAAATCAGCTAAAGACATAGTGGTCACACAAATGCTAACTGCAACAATTAACACCACTTATATGCTTTAAAGGTGACTTATTTGATCTCGTAGACTTGTTTCAACAGGTTTCTATCTTCAAAAAGTTAGTTGAGACATAACCGTTTTAGCATTTTATCTGCATCTGATGAATAAAGCCCATTCTGAACTTTTCCAGAAGTCAAGGCTTGTTCAGGAATACCGCAAGCAAACCCTACCGTCTCAAACAACTGTTCTGAGTGGGAGACAAAAAGACGAGCGGCTGAGATTAATGAGAAAAACAGCTGACTGAACAAAAGGAGTCTCCTCAATTCATACTGAGGAATAGGAGGCTCAACCAGTGAGCCACTGTTTACTTACAGAGCTGAAGTTCCAGGTTCTTTTGAAGGAAAGTCTCTTTTTGAGACTCATTGTTTCTTGGTCTGCAAAACCAGCAGCACACAGACAGAGTGTGTGTGTGTGTGTGGAAATGCATACCTGAACATTCCCCACCCAAAACTCTGCAAATCGTGTCTGTACAAGTTGGAGAAAAGGAAAGAGAGAGAGGGAGTGGGAGGAAGAGATTTGACAAGGTACTGGACAGAAAAGAAGAGAGAACATGAGTAGAGGGTGCGAAGGAGGAAAGAAAGGTTTCCTTACTTTGCAGCTGTTGCTATGGCAACCTGTCTGACAATAATACAGACTCTACCACAGTGGCAAAAAGGAATCAGGAGAATTTACCCCCATTTATCCCCCATCTCGCTAAAAAACACACCCGCAATTTAAAAAAACCACACCGACCAACCCCCTCACTTTTGTTTCCACACAAGGAACTTGCTAAAAAGTGAGGGGGTGGGGGGGGGGCAATCCGTTTTAAACTGAGAACATATAATTGTTGTTTGATGTAAATAAAAGTTTGGTAAGCCATAATTTGAACTTTAAACCTTATTATCTGCTGTCACAGAGGACGATTCTTGCACTCAGGCCGGTAGTCGTGTCAATCAGTGTTCTCTGCTTGTCATTATGCGTGTGTATCAGAATTTTTTCCTTTCATTTTATCTTTTTCTGCTGCAACACTGTTGCTCCATATTTCACTATAATCTGCATGTCTTCTGTTTTTAGACTACCGTTCTTACAGCATGGGTGGCTCATTGTAGATAAGATACAATCCTTTGTTTAATTTAGCTGTTAAAATGTCTGAGATGCACAGCCTTGTTATCATGGTACTTTTCTAGTTTCATTAGATTTCCTTACAGTCAATCAGCATAGAAATGAGATGTTTATCTTATGTGTGCATGATTGACTTTATGGTTTAGAAGAGTGGAATCCTGTTGACCTCAGGATTGGTGCGAGGTGATGTATGAAAACATATTACAAGATAAAGAATGGATATAGTGGGAAACAGGAATTAATTCTCCAGTATGCTTCACATACACTGACAAAAAATGAGTTATAAATCCTGTTACAAAAGCAAAAAGTTACTGTTTCAAGAATGTTTTTAGTTTGCATAAATATGAGCTTTAATTATCTTAAAAATATATTTTGACTATGTTCTGCACTGTGATTCTTGTGGTGTCTGTTTGTCCATAGCCTCTTTATACAGTTGGAAAGATTGTTTTTATTACGCTAATATTAACTTTACAGCCTAAAATGGATTTCAGGGCAGCTCTCCATCTGTTAAAATTGTGTAATTTTACTTCCTTGTGATTGGTAAGGTTTTTTTTAAACCTTACCCTACCAATGACACTTACACTCTGAGATACACCAGAAATCAGAATTTCTATGATGAGGGTAACAGTCTCTTGCTGGATGAATTAGATGGCAGCAAAGGTTTTGCATGGTTGTTTGTGACAGCACATTAATGGATCTGTCTTAAATTAAAGAAACCTGATTTCATGTTTTAAAAAAGCTATATTTTTTAATATAAATAATCAGCACATCATCTGAATCATACTGTAACATGAATGTGAGTACAGTAAGAGGAAACATTATTTCCATTAATTTAATTTATGAGTATGTCTTTGATGAACCCTAATCACATTTAAAAGAGTTATTATTGCTCCCGGTGCTCCAGGAATGTTTCAGCGTAATATTCCCTCAGTGTACTTTAGGATATAGTGCAGAACCACCATGCAGACAGACAGATTGTGAATGCTTTCATGTGAAGATAAAATCTACCATGCAGTAATTAGGAGCTATTTTTGGTGCTGAGCTGAGTCATTAATAACTGTGTCCACAGAAATCTCACACAGAACAGCCAACTTCAGCCCTCTAGGTTTGCTTTTGCCCTTTGACCTCCATGAGGCAGCCAGGTGAGAACATATGAGCACATAACAAGCGTATACATGTTCAGGCGTTTTAAACTTTGCGTCGATTAAAATATTTTTCTAGCTCTTTATTACTAACTGAAAGTACAGCAGTTCTGAGCGTCTATGTGATTTAATTCATTGTGAGAAAATGTCCCGACAGGCCTCATTGTATCAATAACTACTGCTTGTCACAATACTAATTGCATGGCAAGGCCCCCACAAGTCAATCTAAAGCCAAGACTGAAGATAATCTAGCAGTGCTATCTGTGGCATACAACAAACTATTCCCCTGAAAATAACATCAAGAAAGAGCCTTGCATGGAGGGAACTTCCTTTTGAGGGAGGGAGGGCGAGGGTGCGGCAACAGATAAGATGGAAGACACATTTCTTTCTAAACCATGCGAGGAGTGTGGAGGAAAGAGTAATTGTGACTGATTTAGGGAGTTACGAAACACTTTTGATGATATTTAAGTGCAGATGAACAATGTTGTATTTGACATTAAAGAATAATGAGCAGACTGCAGTAATTTTACCAAGTGGAAATCAAGTCAGCCCTTACAAGCTTGTTAGACACCCAATCATGATAGAAGGGATCTGATCAGCGTGCTTATGTGATGCTATGTCCTGATGAATAGTAAACAAGATAAAGACCGTTAACATCCCCCAAGATCTGTATTATAATGAAAAATCAAGGACTGACGTGTAATAATATTCCATAATCTGCACACAACAGATCAATCTCTAATAACACTCATTACATTTCATTCTTAAGGTACTAAATATCTTGAATCGTTTAACAGACCCGAGTTCGTACATATAGACGGTTTTGTTCCTTCCAGAATTGTTGATTTAGTTTATTAACTTAACACTCAAGTACTTATTTAAGGAAAATGTTTCTGTTACAGGAAAAGAAAAAGTATTCTACCAGATTTACCGTGAAAATTTCATTGTGATGTTGATTTCGGAAGAGTTTTGGGTGAAAAACTCAAGATCTAATAAGTGTTTTCTTAAACAGATAAGGATCCTCTATCAGGCTTTAATGAAACTGGGTGTCTAACTCTTGGCCATGAGCCATGTAAACAGTCCAGACTTGTGAGGAGATGATCTTCTGTGAACAAACTGGTTGTTTAGAGAGCTGTGTGAGTGATTTGCACACAAAAAGACGCCATCGTTATACTACATTTCATCTCTTAATCCTTCTGATCAGTGCTAATCTACTGCCTTGAACAGGTTTTTACCAGAGCAGATGGTTACAGCTCTGCTTTTGTCTGGATTAAAATGGCCTTATCATGATTTGTGTGTTGCTGCTGGTATGTGTTAGCCACTTGTTACTGATAAAATAGCTGACTGTGCCAGCAATCTTTCTTTGTTTGCCAAACCTGTTGCAGGGTAAATAACATGGTGCTTCAACCAGTGTTAGAACTTATCAACTTTTATATCACTATAGGTTTTGATATCTACAAATGTTAATTATGTCTGTTAATGGTCATGGTCTATTTGAAACTAAACAAAATCTCCGCAAGCTACTGAAGGTTAGAGAAAATGTACCATACAACGTGACTATGAATCCCTGGATTCACAATGCACAGCTGAAGTTAACCTAAAAACAATGACTTCAGAGAAGGAAATAAGAACCGGAGACCAAGACCCCTCCTACCGCAATTTATTATCATAGAGAAAGGATTGCACTCACATAAGCCTGCAGCGCTTGAGGTGCATAAACCACATAAGTTGCCGCCACACCCTTGTACTGCTTTCTTTCTTTTTCATGAAAAAAACACCAGAAATGGACTTTCCAACCTGAAACCCGACACTTGTAATTTGCTCTCCGAGTCCCCCTCCTAATTTTCCAGTGGACTAAACGAAAGCAAAATGTACAGTGTTTTGATGAATTGTGGCGCATGGATACAGTTGTTGTGTTTTGATAAGACCATAATATGAACCTGTAACTGCATCCTTTTCATTTACAAAGTCATACTTTATGATGAAAAACAGGAACTGAAATGAGAAAAGAGTGTTAGCAAGTCTGGACTACATTTATTCTTCTTGGTTTACAGTGAATCTTTGTAGTGGTGACAAATAATCCTGCATAATATTTGGGAAAAATTACAATGAGTAATGGCTTGTTGAATACTATGATACACATATAAGAAATGTACAAATAAATAATTTGATATATAGCATTATAATCGTTTTACAAATTAATAGCAGCTAAAGCAACACCACCAATAATCTTTCACTTAATTACTATAATATTTATTTACACAACAGTCATCCACTATAGTTCAAGGGAACTCACAAAGTGTGCCATATGCAACAAGCTAAAGCAATAAAATCATGCATAAGCAAGAGACATCAGTAAATATCATTTTTAAATCCTGGCCAATAGATGAAGACATACTAGAAATGGATCACTAGGGAATGGTTGCGCTAAGGCTGCCAAAGCTAAGTGTGGATCCAGCTGGCTGCCTGCACAAGCAATATTTATAACTTCCACAGCATGAACTAGGAAAGACCTTGGCCTGGTTGTCCAGCATCTTCCACAAACACAAGGCCAGAAAGATACCAGATACGTCCGTCTGCTATCCCCTCCAATTCACCTCAGGCAGAATGTGAAGAAAACACGCTCCAGGGTTATCTGAACAGTACTCGGAACAAGTTGAGTAGACCAATGTATGCCAAACATGTCAGAATTGTTAACAGGATAGTGATAAAAATTCTTTGTTCACTCTAAAGCCGTTCCTCGTTGAGTAACCTCCACACCCCTGGCGGTAGACTCTCTTTCAGTGAGGCAGAGAAATATAATAATATCTTCAGTGAGTAAGGTAAACAAAGAGAGAGGAATGAGTCATTTCCAGAAGCTGAAGTCTTGATTCAGACACAGCAAATCACCAGAGGATGACGGAGAGCTTTGTGGTTTAGAAATATATATCATAATCCCAAATGTCTATAGATGATGTCATGGCATTGGTGTGACAGCAGCCAAGAGGAGAGCTGCAGTACATCTCTGTCCAGAGATAGCGAATTTCCGTGGCTACAGTTTGGTCAAACAGCAAACTCAGCAACCACAACCACATCTGGTCATCTGGCTATTGGCATTCACATGCGGCGAGCAGCTGAACTGTTAAATGCCTTCTACTCAACTTGTGTTGTCTTACCGTTTTTTCCAGTAGGTGGGTTTTGGGGAGGACAGTGTATGTAATTGCCATAAACATTTTGTAGGAAAAAAAAAGGAGAAGAGGAACGGTAGTGGAGACATTTAGAAAATGTCAGGCTGTTTCGTCTTTGCTTCCTGTAATGCTGGCCTAAGGACACATTTCGTGAGCACAACTGTCCACCCACTCTTCAGTGGCCATGCGATGTCAAGGAGATAAAAGTGTATCATGTTCTCCCACCTCTGTCGCCTAACCCAAAGAGCGCACCATTTCTGCTCATCTTCTCAAGTCGTGACATAAAAAAAAACGAAGATCTGATCTATGCAACAGTAACGGTAATCATTAGCATTCAACTTGATCTTTCTTTGCATATGCTGAGAAACAAACAAATGCGTCTCATATGCTGCTGCAGTTTAACAACTCAACAACAAATATCTAAATGCAAAGAAAATATTTCATGAGATTATGCTGTGAGAGAAATTACTAAGCTGGATCGCAGAGGAGACATGCCTAAACAAAGCAAACAGGGGTAAAACCACAGGCAACCATTTCAAGTTCAGACTAAACTGTGGGTGTAACGAGATCACCTCAAAATACAATACGACTAAACGTTTGAGAAAGATTTTATTCTATTTGATACTAAGAAGCTCAACAATTAGAGACTTTCATATTAAATTCAACTTTTCCCAGAGCTGCTAAGTGACTCCAAAAAAAGGATAATTTCTCAGGGCAAGTGGCACAATTCATTCAAAGGCCCACGGAGTTAAGAAGAATGAGCCCTGGGTCACTTCATAAAACTCTTTCAGTGGACATCTAATTTAAAGTCGGCGTGCATCCTGATGTAAACTGCATTTTGCTTCATACAGCAGTGCAGTGTGTGTCATACAGCACATGGGAGTTCAGCTGGCACTGGTCAAAACATTCCTCTGACAGACCACACAAGCTAACCACTGTATGCTGCTCAAAGGGTACAACAGGAGCTACAAAGAGCCCAAAGAAGGAAAAGTGTGAAAGATGAGGATGCTATCTGATATAGAAATCAAGACAGTCACAAAAGAAAGACCTGAAAATGATAGGACTTACAGAGTTGAGTGTTAAAGTTTGCTCCATGTATGGCGCTGTGTATGTGTGTGTCTCGTCTTCAGCGCTGTCCCTCGCGGCTGGTGTGTGTAGAAAAGTCCATCCGCTGGATCTCCTCGATGCGTGTGTGGGTCTATGTTTGCAGCGCAAGGAGACAGAGCTGAACGGGGGAGGAGAGCGCATGCAGAGGAGCCGAAAATCCTGACAGCTACTAGGAGTTCAAAAGCTCCCTCTCTTCCTCCGCTGCCGGTTCCTCTCCCACCCTCCCTGTCTCCCTCCCTCTCTGTCTCCCTCCCTCTGTCTTTGCTGCAAATTCCTCCTCTTTGCTTCTCTTTTACCTCCGTTGCCGTCTCGGTGTCTTCATGCCTTCTCTTGGTTTCTGCTACGCCCACAGCATAGATCTATTACCCACAGCCTTCCAAACAAGAGCTGCTAATGTCTCCACGCTCATAGGAGAGAAGAACCTTCACGCTCATGGAGCAAAAGATGTGCCCTAAATATTTCCCAGCAGGGACTTGGATAAAACGTTGTGCTCTAGATAATGGCTCACATTAACAGATGTTTTCACATGCAACAACACCTTGGAAGATAGAGTCAGCGTGAACACAAGCACAGCAGCCTACTAATGGTGTCATCTCTGTGCAGTTATCTGTTGAGCATCGTAGGCATAAAGCATCTGTTCGGAGCAACAAACAAGGAGCCTGTGATGTGCAAGAAACAAAGCTTTGGAGCGGTTCAGGAGGATGTGGGCGCATTTGCATGGAGGCTATATCAAGTTCTGTAAGGTAAATAAGACAAGGGGATAAGAAGCTGCACATTCTCTGACATGTCCAAACCTAAAGGGATCTGATGATGTTACGCTGCTGCATCAGAACCAACACTCACACAGTCCTCCTGCCCTATACAGAACCAGAGAGGCACTGATTAGAAACAACCATATTATATGATTAATTATGATCTAGTCAGAAAGGTTTGTATCTCAGTTTTCACAGAGAAACAACAAGGTTTTGCTTACTCCTGCACTAACCACAGAGACACACACTACCAACCATGGAAAAGCCTGACTCACTTTGAAATTGTTCTGTGCTCCTGTGCTACACAAATCAAGGCTACATGCAGGGCTTATCTGCAGGGGTCTGCCCTCAGGGGTGATGAGGAACTCCAAAATAGTCTCAGACTGTCCTTGTGAAGACAGATGCATGCACTGAATGAAAGCTTATCATGTTTTTCTGCTAACGTTGCCAATCACAACATCCAAACAATATGTTCAATATGCAAATCTTTATGAAATGCAGCATTTGCACTAATTATCCGACTTTTAACAGAAAATAAGCATTTGATACTTGAACAAAAGCATATCAAACACACTAAATATACATACACGATGTAGGGCTGTGTTGAAAAGATTGAATAATCGATTCTCACCGTAATTCCTAAAGATCAATCAATAAGACCAAATATCTATTTATTTTATACATTTCCCTTGGTGAACGTGATGGCTATCTCCATAGCCACAGATCTAAGGCGGTGAAACACCATGCACCAACATGTTTAAGTGTTTTCATTATTTTCATTTCGTTGTATTGCTTTAGTTCCGTTATGCTTGCACGCAAGTTTAGGGCTATTGTACTTTTTTAATTTCAATATAATCCTAGTATTAATATGTTTCATAACCATATATACATATAATTTAACAAAACAAAAAAATGTAACTAAATCCATATCTGATCAGAACAGATCGGATCGAATCGTGTAAATCAATTCTAAATCTTGAGAATCGGAATTGAATCGATTCTTGAAATCTGAATCAATGCCCAGCCCTACACGATAGGGCTGCACAATTATTCGTTAAAAAAAAATCAGGATCTCAATTCACACTTGTATGCAATCCCATTTCCAAATGACAACAATTTTTTTAAAAAAAAAGGAAAACAAGCACTACCTCTTACTCTTAAATGACCAGCAGAAAAAACGTTATGTAGGTCAAAGAAGAGAAAAGTGACATTTATTCTTTTTATATTTAGTGTCAGCTGTTGCGAAGTTGATGTGCCGGTGATTTGTGCAAAAAAATATTTATATTGGAAAAAAATCGTGAGAGAATCGTGATCTCAATTCTTGGCAAAAAACATTGTAATTCTCATTTTACCCAGAATTGTGCAGCCCTGATACACGATAAAAAATAGCTGGCAGCTGTTTGTACATTGAGCAAATACTGTAGCATTAAATTAGTTGTTTTAACCTCAATCTCCTGTCTGTGCAAGAGTGCAAGTCCTGATGGTCCTGATACAACAGGTGTGAAGCTTAGACTGCACAGTTACTAAAACATTGTGTAACAAAGCAAACTGATCGTGTAAGACAGAACACAAAGCATCCAGCCATTCATCCAACCAATGCTCTTTTTACATCAGAGCATGGCATCAACTCACAGCATTATGTTTTATATGTGCGAGGAGTGGGAATATCCACATGTAGGCCTGTCGCAATAAGCAATATGTCAATTAACTGCACGATAAGAAAAAGTGAGCGCAATAAGTTTGCTGGATGCAAAAATTTTACTTTTGGTTTTTACTCTCTCTTCAAAGATTGCAAAATGTTTCACTACGGTGCATCATAATGTACGATAGCAGTTCTGTCTACGTTACCTACAAGATGGCAAACTTAGGATCAGACATGCATTCAGTTTTAAGCTGGCACCTTTTATATGTAGTCTAGTTAAAACATGACCCTTTATATGCCGTTCTATGAGACAGTAGTCTGCACATCAAGCTAAATGTTACTTAAAAATGAATGTTTATTCTTTGAAAGGGTAGATTTAGCCTTATTATTTGCATTATTATCACATTAGTTGAAAACTATCTAAAAATTACATTAATCACTTAGCGCAATATTATGGTTTATCGCAATCATTTCTGAGACAATTAATCGCACAGCAAAATTACTTATCGTCACAGGTCTATGCCCATGGTCTCATAGAAAAACTTAAAAAATGTTAATTGTGGCTGGGAGTCATTTTAAACTTCACAAAGTAGTTTTATTATTGACCCATGTAAAATAAGTTCCTGTTTCTGGAAGTCAGAATTAGCATAAGCCGACATATACTAAGTAAATCTATAAATATATATTGAGGAATTGCAAGTTAAACATATAACACATGATTTAATAATATCCACGCAGCAGCAAACTTCAAGTAAAACTACAATACATCTGAAATGAGCTTACTTGGTAAATGTTTCTAAGATATCACAATAAACCAACACAAACTGTTGTCCAACTAAAAGATTTGTGATGAGCAACAAAAAGGATCAGTTTTTATAGCCCACTTTGCTGCACATCTGGGACAAACCTGCTCAGAAACTGGCACTTTTTCACAACATCACTCTTCAACATCTGCAGCATCAAACCTGACCAGGAGCTTTGTTGTCTGCATTGCTGAGTACAATGTGTAGTATATGCCTAACGTATAACTACATGATGTAGTATGAACTCATTCAATTTGTTCTTGCCTCTGTTCATGTCCCTTGGAAGTAATTACTACATCAAAGACCTGTGTGTGTTTTTGAATATGAATCAGTGCACAAGAGTAATGCATGCAAGTGCAGACAACGGGAGCAAGAAAGTTCCTCGGTGACATTAATATGAGAGAATGTGGCACGATATTCAGTCGTGCAGCAGTGCTCATTAGCGAGGCCAAACAAGCAGGTCCATGCCTCTGACTCACACAAAGACCACTTTGTGAGTTACCCCTTGCCACAAGTGCAGCGGCAAGCGCAGGGTTAAAGGCAACGGAAATGAAAGGTTAGAAAAGCGCTGAAGGTGGAGTTTGAAAAAAGGTGGACGGTTCAGCTAAATATTTACGTTAATGACACAAGATCTGCATATGAGTCTGAGAGAATGAGAAGCACAAAAAACTGTCAGACATCAAAAACAACATGTGAACTATGTCATAAATAGCATGTTAAAAAGCCCCCGTTTACAGGCTAAAATATAATTTAACAAAGTTTCAAAATTCCATCAAAATGTAATGGAAAGAAGAGCATTCTCCAGCTTCATCCATACCTCAAGATCATCCAGTGACCGTGCCAGGCTAAGACGTTTGGAGGAGTGACGTTTAGAGGCACGGACAGCTCCTAAACCCCAAAACCTGGATATCTAATAAAGTACAGAGGACACAGATTAGGAAAAACATGTCTACATCTGGCTGGAATATTCTTTGCAATGCAAACCAATTTAAAACATATGAGAATCTGAAAAACTTTATTACAGATGTGCTTTTAACTGCTTACTAAAACACACAATCAGCCGTGGCTCTGTGGTAGCAACAGGATATTTCATGTCTTGGAAGATTGTGCACAGTTTTTTGCCAGGACTTGTCATAGATGACAGCTACTCAAGGAGCAAAAGAGATTATAAGGGAGTTTGTTTAAACAGAAGGTCTTGAAATCGGAAATTCTCGTCTGTTATTTGTTGTATTTCTGCAAAAGCTCCTGGATCCAAAAGAGTGCTGCTTTCATAGCCTTCTAAAAACCAACGTAAGAGATCAGATAGAAGCAACATGAAAGATACAACACTCTAACGGATCCAGTCTTCTTTACTCTTTTGATCAGAGTGGTTGAGGCTGATGTTTAAACAAGAGTTTTAGAATTACAGATAATTACCACTGCATGACATGGGCTCTAGCCTGTAATTTGCCTGGCTTCCTGTTCAAGATTGTCTTCGTTCTGATCTAAAGCAAGCTGTAACACAAAGACGGGATCCAAATCTGGCTTCGAAAAAACACTTAAATGGCAAAATAGAATAAATCCAGTAAAATGGGGATGAAAAACTTCATGATTCAACATAAACTTTATTCAGCGCACACTGTGTGACCCCTTGATTTACAAGAACGCATTTGCCTACATGCTGACTAATTGGAGACTTCTGTGTGGTGGAGTAAAAGAAAATACTGTATATAAACTCAACTTCTATTTTTTTGCTTATGGGAGTAGCTTCTTCAAGATTTGATGGATATACAGTGACATCTTGTGGACAATGAAAAAATAAAACACCAAGCTTTTGTTTTTCCCTCCATGTTTAATAGCACGGTGAGCTTTTTTAGTATGTATATTCTGAGCTGAATTTATCATCAGTATCAATGCTGTTCACACAGTGGTATGTTATTTCATTTTAGATGTCATTATAACGTACCTACCGACTCACTTTCATAGTTTTGACATACAACTGTGATTGATTGCAATACTTAGTGTGTCAAAAAGCACACAGAAAACAAGCTGACTTCTCATATGGCCATGCTGAACATAATATTGAATTGTTTAAAGCTAGTTGACTGAGTTGAACGGTTCTTTAAATATGTATGACTGAAATTTGAACACTGAAATATGAGGAATATCAAATCTTGATATATTTTTACATATGTAGTTTCAAAAAACAGCCAGAGTACTTCAAGTCTCACCAGGTTGTTTGCAAAATAGCTGTTAATATTATTATTGACGTTAGTAATTACTTCTTATCAAAGTTTTATAACCAAAAGGGGCAACATGAGAATAGAAACAATACACAGACATGTGTCTCCAAATCGATTTAAACAGATTATCTTATATTTGTGTGTCTATAAATAGTAAGAGGAAGATTTGATCCCATTCAGGCTGGTATAAAATGATTTGGAAGGAAAATGAGAAGTCGGTACATCTGTAGGTTCAATAATAAGCACTGCTTTACACAGCAGCTGCAGATTCCTGCTTTAAAGTCTGTAAGAAGTGTCTCACTTACATTTTTGTTGCTGCCATCTGTTCGCTGTTTCTGTCTTTGTTCGAGAAACCTTTTGGTCCATTCCTCTCTGGGGGGAAGCATCATGGCCTCAGCTGAGTGGTGCTTTACTGGGGGTATCTGGCTCATTGGATGGGGCAGGTTATTTGTGCTGGTACTAAAGTTAATGTTGGAGGACCAGTTGTAGGCGAGCGTCTCTTGAGACACTGTCTCATTACTTAAAACTTTGGGCCATTTTGACCTTGAGAACCATCTTTGGCTACTTCTCAGGGGATCTCCAAAGACGTTTGGTTTTTTGGCCAAAGGTAGAAGAGGGGGTGGGGGCTTGAACTGGAACTCTAGTCTGGGTGGAGGACCTCCATAAAAGCTGCTTAGAGAATCAGGACCAGGTAAGGACTCCAAAAGGGAGTGTGTGCTGGCGCTGTTCTCTGGATTAAGTATTTGGCCATTCTTAGGATGGTTTATTGGGGTGAAGTCTTCGGCCGGAGGATAATCCCATGGACAGCTGGGGAGGTGGGTCCCAAGATGGTTTTGGATTTCACAAGGGAAATCCCTCTCTGTTCTCTCCTCTGGTGGAGAAGCATTTCCAATACCACTGTCCCCATTGCTGCTAGCGCTGCCTTGTTTGCTAGTGCTGTCGTTCTCCTTAGCTTGTTGCTGAGCCTCAGTGTCCAGTCTGGCTCTAAGTCTTTCGACTGCTTCTCCCATGTTACTATATAGGACTGTTACAAAGTGAAGGACATCTTGAGGGGTCTGAGGGAATTCCAGGCAGCCCAGGGCATCTGGATCTGGCGTGCAGTCAAAGCCAAAGCGGCCAGCAATCCCGATGTGGTCATCATGATTGCCCAGCTCTGGATCAATAAAAAAGACATGGCAGGAGGCTCGCAAGGGATCATCCTCTGGCACGCGGCCATTGATGATATGTGCTGTTGTGACAAGGCAAAAGAAGCGAGGATCTTCAGCACACACAGCTCCCAAGACAAGGTTCTCAGCCGGGAAGGCAGCCAAAACGGCTCCTGCGTCGTCACACAATCGGATGCAATCAAACATGACCTTCATCATTACCAGAGTATGAGTGTCCTGCTCTGTCCCCAGCAGGCGAATCCTCTCCCGTATGGCTTTTAAACATTCATCCTCGGATTCACTGGGGTTTAAAATCAACTCAGTAGTGCTGAGGTAGCCTACCACTAAAGTCATGTTTAAAATAGTCCATTCTGGATTAGCTTCGTCTGTATCTGTCAACAAAGAGTCTGTGTCCTTCGCTGTTGTTCTTTTCTTTGATTGTGCAGCTAAAACACTCCACTGTTGTGACCACTGTGACATGTCGGGCTCTGAAACTGGTCTCTGTTTATATGTAACACCATCAGTACAGTTAATGGAGGATTTGTTTGAGTCATCTGATATTGTGCGGAGAACACCTTGCTTTTGGGAAACGCCATTTTTCGGAGCAAAGCCAAATTTTGCATCACTAAGAATGGGGTTCCTCATTAATCGTGCTTCTGTGTGTGCCACCAAACGCAGGGGTCCTTTGCAGCTGCCAATCAGCTCTACTACAGTCTCGTGTGATGCCATGGACACATCAGTGTCATTAATGGCCATGATGCGATCTCCTTGTCTGAGTCCCACCAGGTTGGCAGGGCTACCTTCCATGATGCCACTCAACACACACGGTTTCTGTCCTGAAATAGTAAAGCCATACCCCGCACGACCACGGATGATCTCCACACCCCTGAGCTCACCGGTGGCACTCAAATCCAGACGCCTCCTTGCGCCCTCGGGCTGCCCTTGTATTCTCATATTAATTGCGGGAGGCTGTGACATCCAGCGTGTGGGAACTGAAACACCTGCAGATTGCCAACACTATCGTGTTGTTGTCATCCTGCAAAATGAGGAAAACATGGAGAAAAAAAACTCATTTAAAAAGCAGTAGTTTGTAATTCGTCAAAAAAGTGAAGAAAATTGAATAAAAGAACAGAAAACGATAATTAGACATATATGTTAAGCCTAATTGAATTTTTTAATCTAATTATTTTTAAATTACATGTTTATCCACAGTCACAGACATTTAAAGCCTTTGTGACTAAACATTTACATTTTAAAATGTATTGCAAACTTGTTGCAACCATTATTTCTAATTAAAAACGTATTAAATAAAAGAAAAACTCCAAAACACTTGAAATGCAACACTTATCTAAACCACAAATGACTGTTTTCTCCCTCAATTTTACTTCCACTTGCCAGACAAAGCAATTTAATAAACAAGTAACAACAGAGACATCCATCTTTTTTAAGCCATTATCTGTCAGGCATAAGAAAGAGGCAGCTTTTATGTCCAAACACTGCCTAACATTACAATGTTCACCCCTTCCTCCACCCTCTCCCCTAATATAAGTGCCAGCTGGCTCCCTGCTTACTAACACTTTAACAACCACACTCTTTAGTTTCAGTAAACCACTTTCTAAAATATTACAATACTCAAATTATCACAAATATTTTCACCAAAGGAAACAACTCACTACCTTATTTCGTGTAACATACCATAAACATTCAAGTATAAAGATATCGTTCTCCCTTGACGCTTATACTATCAACGCACTATTTTGAAGGACAAAGTTTTTGCCATTACCTGTTTCTGTGATTAAAAGTTCCGTGAAAACTCAAACAGTATTGTTTCTTTCGATGAAAATCCACAAGTTAACATTTCCCCACGTTATACATCCATTATTCTCTTTTTTTACATTATCAACATTACTTTGCCGTGATTCGGTGCTCCATATGTCAGCGTGCAAGAGAGCGTACCGCCTCCCTCCATACGTCCCCCACGGATATTACAAAGCGTCATTCATTGTAACCATGACAGCGTAACGTTCCTGAAGCACGTGACTTCTCCCTGCGGCCAATCAGCACTTCTGTCACGTTTGATATTCAAACGATTGGAGTTATGCTATTGGCTAATACATGAGGGAGTTGGCAGACTTTGTTTTTTAAAATATTTTGTGCTTAAGTGCATCTATTTTAAAAGTTAAGGCTTTGCTTTGATTATCACTATCAAAATATAGAAATACTAGATGTTTACATTTATATAAAATATCTTAATAATCCTGAACACGGTCTCGAGGACATTATTATACACTAGACTACACAAAACTGCGGTAATTTAATAATAAATAGATTTTTTTATAAGTACAAAGCATAATATTAATTATAAATTTGGTTGTACCCTACGTTAACCTTTCATGTGTATCGCTGCCGGTCTTTTTCTGCAATTTTCCTTCTGCCACCGAGTGTAAACAATAGCTGCTGGTCAAAGTGCTGCAACGGTTCTTCACACTAAACGTGCAAAAGACAGTTTGCACGTTTTTAAGCGAGGATTGCGGTCATTCAATGCACATGTAATGTATGTAACGAAAGAATCATTAAAAGAAAAACAAATGTAGGTTAATTTATCATTGTTTGCAGTAATTTTCACTCTTTTTTCTAAATCCTCATGATATAGACAGAACTTAACATTTTATTACTGCATCTGTCAGCAGTTACCACAGACTCAAATGTAAGTGAACATATTATTTGAAAGACAGCAGGTCATTTTTGATGAGGATGACTTAAAATATATAAAAAGGCATTGTGAATAATCTTTTTTTTCAATCAGTTTAATGTTATTAAATCAAGGTTAGCAATGATTTTGTACGAGAACGAAGTCAAGTTGATTTTTTTTCCTTTTACCAGAAGTGAAATAGTGCTTTGCAGCACAAAAGTGGAATAACCACTGTAAATCCTTTCATTCATAACACACAAGTTTGTAGATGTTTTTTTAAATGACATACTTAACAGTAGTTTCTTCCCTTTAATTCCTCGCTTACAATGTGAGCAATTTTTTGCACATGACCTTCCTACCACAAATATCTCCGTAAAATGAAAAATCCACAAGGCTGTTGCTCCCACAGGGATTTTATTGGGATATTTGAGATAATATCAAGAAAGATTTGATAGCTGGTATTAAACTAAAACCATCAACTGGAGCTAAACTTACAGTAAATGCAAAATTATCAACATGTCTTTACAGTTATTATATAATCACTCACTCTTTTTGTTATCCAGTCACCCAAAGAAATATTAAAGGCATATCATTTGGGGTGCATCCTTCTTAGTTATGGAGGTCGACTTTATAAGAGCTCTAACACAATAAACTTTTAGAAAGTTTACAGTTTTATAATATCCAAAATAAAAAATACATGTGTTCCTTTATCTAGAAGGCATGAAATCCTATATTTCCCACACAAACAAACTCATATTTTTAAGGTTTTCCTTGATCTTTCACTCCACTCTGACCCCACGCCACTGATGTAGTGGAGAGAGGCTGGATCATCTTCTCCAAAAGATTCATCATCCTCTCCTGCAGTTGCAAGCACTGGACCTGGAGGAGGTTCTGTTGGTGCATGGCTCGACGGACCTCCCTACACGTCTCCTCTATTGCCCTACTTGACCTCTTCTGTTGCTGCAACATGGCCTGCAAAATCTGCAGTTTCTTTCTTCTTAGGAACAGGCGTCTGTTGGTTTGCTTCTTCCTTCCTGAGAGGGGATGGGAGCTGGAGAGCAAAGATGGAAGATTTGAGAGCAAACTGAAAATTATATGTTAATATTTAAAAAAAAGAAAGAATTAACCTCTTCTAATTGGCTTTATGCACAGCTCCACTACTTCCTGAACTTAAGAAAACTCCTTGTTTCTTGTCTTTAATTACTGGACGAACTAATTAATCCAGATGTGTCTGATCTCAGTAACCACGATGGCAATTGTCCAGACACACCTGGATTATCCAGTTCGTCCAGTCATGAAAGACAAGAAACAAGAAGCTGTCTTAAATTCAGGAAGTAGTGGACCTGTGCATAAAGCAAACTAGTCAATTTTTACCCCAAAATTCTGAACTCATTGTTAGCAATCAAATATATTATGATTTGATGTTAACATATGCTATCTTATGGATAAACAATGGAATAAATAATTGAGTAGATGCAATTTAAAGAGCCCCTCATACATTCTTGTTCCTGTTACCTGGAGCCGTGTGTGTGCATGCTGTCAGAGCTCAACGAGTCCAGCTCTTCTTTGATCTCCATCTCATCTGAGGAGCCAGTATACTCTGGCAGGAATCCCATCACACCCTCCTCTGGCTGGGACAAGAGGTTGTCTGTGGACTGGGAGGAAGTGGAGGGACCTCCAGTAGGGGGCTGAAACTCCAGAGAGTTCCTCCTGCCGTTCTCCAGTGGCTTGGACAGGATCTTCTCGATAGGCTTGAAGTAAGGCCAGTCTGGTGTCTCACCAGCTTCACCAGCTGTGGCTTTCAGTCTCCTGTTAGAGCAAAGAGTTATTGTCACATGAGGCAACAGCTGGACTTTGGAATCACGCATTTACACGTTGGGGTACTTACCTGTACTGGAAGGACATGTTGGTGATTTTCATTTTGATCTCTTCTTTAAATCGCTGCTCTCCGGTCAGCTGGAAAAACCTCTGGGACATCTTCTCGTAAACCTTGGCGTTCCTCTTACTTGTTTTCAGTTCATTGTGGTATTCCTCCCACACGTACAAGAGGGCTTTCATTTCGCCATCAGTCCAGTTCGGCGCCCGTCTGTGTTTCTCACTGTGGCCTGGCATCAGGTAGCTGAAACTGTCCTCTGTTGCCATTTTTGAAATGGCTCTCTCAGTCTGTGCTGGCAGGGTCTGCAGAGATAGGATCTTCAGAGGTGGAATTTGAAAGTCTTTTTACTGTACTAAGAGCTGAGTGCAGTCTGCAATGAAGTGGGAATACATGCAAGAAAGAAAACACACCACCGCTCTGCCTGTGCCCTTCCCCCTAGCCTAGCTGAAAGAGGACTCAAAATGGGGCCTAAGGCAGGAGAGCAATCCGGTTAAAAGCTTTTAATGCTGCATGATGTCACCGTGACATCAAGTTGCCTTGGCAACGGGGAGAAAGGCCCTTTATTTTCCCTCCCCTCTCTTCTTACCACTCCCATCCGCTCTCCTTTGCCTTCCATTCTGCTCCACTGGCAGCACAAAAAGCTTTTAGCTGAAAGGCAGCACTGTGAGCACATAAGATTGCTGACATTTTTGAAATATGAGCCTCTGAGGAGGAGGGGGGAGAAAAAAAGGGAGCGCTCAGGATATGTGTTTCCCTGGCAACAAGGCAATGGACTTGGTAGTCAGCCAACACACTGCTCCATTTAAAAGCTTTTAATAATAGACAAGTCATTTTGAGAGGGAGGAGAGCGAGGATTTTCTTTATCTGGAATCATGCAAAAAGGGAGCAATGTGCAGTTTAGAGCTAAAAAGCAAAGGAAGCCATTTCTACGAAACTGTGAAGCCCTGTTGGAGGATTTTACATAGAGAGACAAGAGACAGCGGATGAAATGGTAATATGTGGTAGGCGACTACAGGGAACCCTGCAGAGAAATACAACATTCTGTCCTGTGTAATCAGCTTTCTTTGCATGGCCATGGGTGGTAAACAATCGACCCCTGCAGAGGGGGTTTCTCTGACCAGTTAAAACCCCTCCCCCTCCTTAAATCTCCGGAAGGAGGGAGAGAACCCTGCACTAATGCAGCTTAATCTACTATTTTATGTGCATTTCTTCTCTGCTATTTGGTGCTCTCTCTCTTATCCACTCCCCACCTCCGCCCCCTTCCTGTCCTCACTCGCTCACATTTCCTTCCAGAACATTCTGGGCCCCAAAACCACACTTTTAGTGAAACGCTATTTTTTTTTCTGCAGCATTTTGCATTATGCTGTTTCTACACATATGTTACGGCACCTGAAAAGAGCAGAAGATACAAGTCATCTGTTGTCACTGTATCTATATTAGTGCAACTAGCTGCTGTCAGTCCAGCTTAGCTCAGTAGTGGTGTGATTAGATAATTAAACCATCTGCTTTTTGTTGGCTGGTGCATTGTCATAGCACATGCTGGCAGCTTTGCCCAATGTATCACATCTGTCACTTTAGATAAGATTCTGTCACTGCAGATATAAAAAAGGAAATAAACTCAATGTGAAATGTTTTATTTTTAAAGAGATCGGTGTCTCCCGAATGTGTTTTAACCAGTAAAATCTAATTTTTACAAGATTACTCTTATTTTTTTTAAAAAAATAATCTATTTCAAAATACTTGAAATGACTTATATGAATATATTTTACTTGAGGCTTCTAAATATGATCTGTTTAGCTTCACAAACTTTGAAAATGTTTAATTCATTACAATGGAAGTAATCCTTTCTGCTAATCTAGTAGCCAGACTAATCTACGGATAAACTGCTAATGTTGAGAGGCAGAAGTTACAATTGTGAGTGATATACATAATCTAACTCCTTGCTCACATCCAATAATATAAAAAGACACACAAAGAGCTATTTTCCAGAAATTTTTTTTACAGTAATTATGTTACTAAAACCTGCCAACACTGAATTTTCACAGATCATTTTCACAGATTTTCAGAAGATCAAACTAATGTGGGATTAAGAGCATTAATCAGCTTATTTTCTAAGGGTTAGAGAGTAAACTAAACAACTTAAAATATCCATACTCTTCAGCTGTAAATTCCACTCTCAGAAAAAACAAATGTGGCAGCCCAGCTAAGATCTGATAAGTCATTTTGTCTGTGCTGGATCAATTGTGTGCAGCAAGTGCACAATTTCGTTGATTTAGATACACAAGATGAAGGCTGTAAGGTGTAATTACAGCATAATGAAAGTTAAAAATAACCCAGTAACACACAGTGGCATAAACACAGGGACTTGTGCACAGGGAGCGCTTTCTGCAATTTTTGGCAGTGACTTATTTAAACTGAAGCAGAAAGTTCCCACGGTATTAAAAGTCAAATGAAGAGGAAGTTCAGCAAGTTGAATCAAATCAACTGGAGTTGCTTTAGTTTCTAAAAAGCATTGCACTCTCATACTGAAGAGCTTATTCAGGTCTGACGGAAACAGTGGGGAATCTTGTTTCAACAGTCTGTGAAATAACTGGTTTTTGAGTCTACAATCCATTTTTGAGAGTCATGACTCACCCGAGGCGTTGTTAAAGTGACTATTGCTTAGGTGTGAATCAAATGGACAGCTGAAAGGATTGTAAAGGTTGTCTCAGTCTTCCCACGTCTTTACTTTGACATGTGTGGCTTCTGTGTTGCCTTGATAAAATGTTGAGCAAACGAAAACACAGTAACAGTGACTATATTACAGCTATGCCGCACAAAATACGGCAATAGCATTATGTTTAGCCTGCTTAATTGTTTGTGTGTTTATTTTCAGGAAGCATAGCTCCTAGCACTTTAATTTTTTTAAGATGAATCTGTGCTTTTCTGATATGTGAGCATTTGCACGTGTGTGATTTGTCTTTGCTCTAAAAGGCTTATTCCTATCACAAAAGCCCACACTGCTGCCCCTTCTGCTAAGACTCAGCTGCTAAAAACAACTGAATCTAAATGACCTGATTTCACTCAGAAAAATGCAAGAAAATTTGAAATGAAACTGGCTTTAAAAAACAAGAAAAAAACCTACAAAAAAATTTGCCTTTAAATAAGATCAAATTTCTTGTTCTGTTGGCAGATAATCTTATTTCAAAGAACATGTCAAAAATTCCTAAAACAAGTAAAAAAAAAAATCTTAAAACAACCCTACCAAATAAGAATAATTATCTTACGTAAAAAAAGCAAATGTGTCCTTGATTTGAGATGTTTAATCCTACTTATATTTTAGTTTTTGCAGTGTGCTCTACTTTGCATAGAATAGAGAAATGATATTAGAAGAATAAATGAACTGATATCCGTTATTCTACAGTGATCATGTTTCCTTATTTCTTCTACATGTAAATACATGGTGTGCTGCTTATTCTGATGAACATTAGCACACTTGACATTTACTGTTTCATCAATCTACGAATTTTCTCAACATTAAAGTTAGAAACATAAGAAATCTCACTTTAAAAGCAATAACAAAACTGAGCCCCATCATCACTATAAAAATTAGTATAAACCTCACCAGTTTTCTCTTTGAACCTTAGAAAAAACATTTAATGCAAATTTGTGCACATAAAACACAAACATACACATTGCATACATAAAGTACATAAAGTATAAATGCTCTTAATGTTGGCCTACATGTCCACACATACTGTTGTGTATCATCTCCAACATACCTCATAAGAAACCAGTCCACAGTGGACTGAATGCAATCTGATTGGACCACTTGGGTCACAGCTGGATTCACTCTTTTGCTCCTATTCATGGCAAAAACATGACAAAACAAATGATAACCACATTCTGTTGTGTGATTAGAGGCTGGTGTGTCCTACACAAAAATACAGTAGATACAAGCTGTCTGTTTTTTTCTGATACTAAGTAGAAAGCGCTGTGCAAATCTGCGCTCCAGCAGGGTGTCCAATCCTAGCTTTTTGGGAATTTACTCCTCCGGTGTAGGGCAGTTGGAATCCAGGAGAGTCCCCCCCCCCCCCCTCAATTAGTCTTTAAAGTTTAATACAAGAGGAGATAAAAAGCTTTCTAGATGCCCCAGTGCTCTGGGGGTCAAACGATTAAGGAATGTCATTGTGTGAGCTTATCAAAGACAAAATAGTGACAATGATTGCTTTTAAAGAAAGGGATTGGCATTTAAAGTGACAGGCAAACTTTTGTACAGCAGCTCATCTAAACTGGCGCTTTCAGTCAGTGAGCCACACCTAAAAAAAAAAAAAAACTAAAATGCAATGAAATGTATAAATTTAAAACAAAATGTGTAGTTAAAAATATAAAAAATATGATTCAATGGAAAAAATGTTAAATATCAGGTATTTGTAACATACAAGAATACAATTCAAAGATAAAACCTAGAAAGGAATGTAGCTCTGGAAAAGTACCACTAGAGGTCAGCAAATATCCATGCTTGGGTATCCAGTTAAACACTTTAAGGATTATTCTGCAGTGAAATGTTGCTTCTGCTAGTGGTCAAACACTTAAAAAACAAACAAACAAACAAAATAATCTTTTCTTTTAACTGCCCCTCAGTCCCACATAGCAGCAGCAGTGGTAAACATGTCTTCATTCCTGAAAAAATTACTTAGTTACATTCTTGATATGAAGTCTCACAGTATAAATGAATGATGTTATTTTTTTGTTGTTGTTTTTGTTTTTTTTTTTAACTAACACTGACTCGCACGAGCACAGTGGCCTCAGTTGTCTCACTGTAACCTTAATGCTGTCACTGCATCAAGACGGACAAAACTGACTCATGCAGCCATAAGAAGCTGAAACTATTTCTGCAAAGTTTCTCTGAACAGTTTTTTCTTTTTAGTCACATTCTGCCTGTTCACTTTGTCAGAAAAAAAAAACTTCCCAGGATTGTGTGCCTGCAGACGGCAGCCTGGTTTTGTGTGTCTTCTGTGCCTTTAATGTGTCTGCTCAGTCTCTGGGTAGACACTCCTCTTCGGTGATGCCCTGAGCCCTCAGCTCTTCCAGAACGTTATCCAAATGGCCGGGGTCTGGGTAACCATGACCCGTGAGGTTGGAGCCGAACTCAGTTTTGTGGTGTACCTCATTCCAAATCACTGTGTCGGACTCACCGGTGGTGCTGGACGTACCAACGGAGAAAATAAGCCTGCGGTCCCATGCTACCAGAAGCAGCCTCAGAACCTGAGCAAAGAGATTAAGAATTAGATGACATGACTGGAAATCAACATGAAACACATGGAATCCAAAAAGATGCATGTTTACCCTGCGTCCCTTTTCACTGTCAGGGAGGTAGCAGTGTCTAGGGAACCCACGTGCGGTGAAAGGTTTGCCAGGATTTGGGTGCTCAGGTCCCTAAATAGCATAAAAAAATAACAATAATATCTTCTTGTAATTAAATCCTGACTGCTAGTGTTTCTAAAACACTGATGTCCTGACTCTACCTGTATGCCCGGAGGGATGTTATATATGATCCGGATGGTTTTGCAGTCAGGATGTCCAGGCAGTGAGTGGGGGATGACGTGGTACTCCATCTTCCCAGGAGGCTGATTACCCGTCTTGACCCCGTAAATGGTCTTACAGGTGGGGCACTGCAGGCTGCCGTCCTTGTTGCCATTGTTGTACATAGCGACGAGGCACTGGAGGTGGTACTGATGACCACATTGCGCCAAGCGGCCCACTGACTCAGCTCGGGAAATGCCACCCACGCCAGGACCCTTGTACCCCGAAGGTCCAGCCAGGACCTCCATGCAGATGGTGCAGTCCTGACATGGGAAAACAAGTACAGGCGTACTTAACAGCATTTCTGCTGATAACATGTGTTGATTTTAACACCAATATTAACATAATAAGGAGAAAAAAAGAACACCTGACATTAAAATAGTAAAAAAAAAAAAAAAAACCTTTAAAAGATAGAAAACTCACCTCCTCTGGAGGATTACGGACCTTCTGAAGGTATCGCTTCACCACTTCCTCAGGTGTTTTACCTATAAGACACAGACTTGTAGCTTTAATAATCTTGATAATAACCACAAATGTATGACCACAAATCTTAGGCAAAGAGGTTGGTCGCCTCTTTGCTTCAACCCACCTTTTCGGGCCTGTTTCTTTGTGGTCTTGCGGCAGCAGTGGCCCAGGCCTGGCACAGGTTTGATGTCGCTCTTGCTAACAGGTGGAGGATGAAGCACCAGCTTGGGAGGGCGGGTCAGGCAGACAGGAAGTCCTGCTGCGCTCATCAGGATCCCTGTAATGCCTGTAAACAGCCAACAAAGGCAGGATTTGACATCATTCTCTGTTTACTAGTCAATCTTTTCAACCTGAGATTTACACCTTATAAACCTCCTGGTGGGTTTAGTGGGATACCAGTTAAATGCATCAACAGTTTCGCCATTAAAAAGAGCTTATGATGTCTCATAAACGCTTATTTCAGAATAGTCTAGTAATTTCTGATTAGTTCTAAATATGGAAGAAAGGGTAAAACTTTTCATGATTTTTACCTGCCAGAGCAGGATGTACAGGACTGGATCCATTCAAGTTCTTCACTGGAACAGTTGGTACTCTGAAAGATAAGTAAACAACGTGGATGTTAATCAGTACATCATTAAGACAATGCACCTGACTGGGTCACCTCACCCCGGACAGGGAGCATCAAAATCTGTCGAGTCACCTGTAAACAGGTGGAGTTCTACACAGTCGGCCGAATCATAAGCTCCTTGCTGGTTCAATGCATGTTGGCCGGTTAAGAGGCTTTTGCAGAGTCACGCGGAGACACACACAGATGTTGCTCAACTGAAGCTTAACCCACTGTCCTATAATTGGCAGATATATGGTTTCCAGCTTTGTGAAGTTTAAGGTCAGGACTCTGTATCTCTATCAGACACTTATCTGTACCAACATGTCAATGTTATCTACAATCACGCAACAGGAGTATCCTCTCTTCAACCTGTTTCCAAACAGCAGAGCTTAACCTTCGGTAGTAACTCCTTAAATGTGACGAGTAAACACAAGTGTCATTTCTGCTTATGAAGCGGTCACAAACATTAAACTCATAGGAACACACTGCAGTGAGCACGAGCACAGCTGTCCTGACAGATGTTGCGTACTTACGGTCGGCCACTTTTGATCACAGTCATTGTTGCTGCTGGAAAGAGATGATTCAAGATATTCCAGCAAGGCAATCCAACTTGCAGCGTTTGTGTTTCTAGCAGCGCTAAGTGTAAACCGCCTCTCTCTCTGTCTGCCTCTTGGTCTCCGTGTGAGCCGCTGTCAGGTCTCTTTCCTGCTTTTATAGGACTAAGCCACTGTTTCCCATCTGTTGATTGAACTCTGGTTGTAGGCCAGTGATTCGTTACAGGAGGGATTACCTGTCGGCTACCACGTCACTCTGCCAGGCTGTCACACGGCTGACAGGCATTAGCATGAACAACGACGTACATCAAAACAACATACATACACCTGAGAAATGTCCTTTCATTTGTTGTTGCGTGTCCCTGAATGATCAGTATTGTGTGTCGCAGGCCAGTTAGAAACCTGATTAGTCCACATATATCATTTTATAGTCCATTAATTAGCTGCAAAACCTTCTTATCAATGTGTGCAGCAGAGACAAGACCAGGACCAGGATGTGTTACCTTGTGGGCTGTGGGCAGATTGCAGATTGAGGCCTAGAGACTTTGCCAGGTTCCTCAAGCTGCTCCTGAGCAGTTTTAGAAGTGTGGGAGTGTGCATAGCTGTATCTCATTTCCCAATTTGCACACATTTGATTCATCTACATAAGAAAAGTATTTTATATCTCTCCCTGCCTCACCAAAAATACGAGCAGAGGAGGCAAGTTGACAAGCATTTAACAAGAAGAGACGTCTGTGCTTTGAGTCAACATCATCTGAAATGATATGCAACATAAGCATATCGTCTACACGGTTTTGTTGCAATTTAAGAAGTGATTTCTTACTGACAGCTACTTATTTAATCAGTTTGAGACCAAATAGATATTTAATTTAATTTAGCTCATCCAAGGTTTCCTCTCATTTCCTATGAACATATTTTGAGTTCTAAGAAAGAGGACGGAGGAAGTTTTAAGTTAGGATTGGTGTGAGCTTCCTAAATAAGAAGATTTTTAAGGACATTGAACATCTCATTATCGATTGATTATTAGCCCTATTGATGTGATTTTTAGTAATTTAGGCTATTAAATGGGGATCCTCCACACTGGTGGCGCTGCCTGCTTAGTCTGGGGGTTGTTGCCATGGCGGGGGGGGGGGGGGGGGGGGGGGGGGTTGCCCCCACAACTTCTTCCATTTGGGGAGACCCCCCGCCATCTTTCCCCCCCCTGCTTGCTGTCCCCCCCGCCAAACCCCCCCCTGTT
>JBAMHX010000006.1:9733686-9747937 GCA_037177515.1 Pseudomugil tenellus | reverse complement strand
CGCTTTTTGTTAAATTTCTCAGTCTCAGAATAAAATAAGATCATTTTAACTCTTAAAAGCACAATGTAAATTTTTAGTGCGTTGATTTAAATCAATATTGTGTTTCTTTGATTTTTTTTTGGACAAAAAGAATATTACTTTTTAAACAAGCAACTTAAAATAATGTAGGTTAATAAAACATAAAAAAAAATTTGAAACAGCAAAGGGACAACAAATACTTTTAGCATCAAACCAAAAGCAAGTGGCAGACATTGCTCAATTAACATTTCTATTATTTCATTAAAATTATTCACTGAAATTTTTCATTTGCTGTGTATACACACACACACACACTCTTTATCAATATATTTCTCTGCATTTTCTCCAGTGAATAACGACTTTTTGTCAACATTCCTCAGGAAAAACATTTTCAAAATGACCTCTAAAGTAATTAGTACATTAACTGTTTAATGAAATAATCTGCCTTGTTTTGCCGTCAGAAGTACTTTACAACTTACTGAAATTCTGCTTGTGAGCATGTCAGCCACAAATTCACTGACTTCCAGCAGCAAACAAGGGGCAACTTGCACAAAGCTTGAACAGTTGACTGCATTTAGCTTTCATCCACTCAAACCTCAGATCATTTATTCTCCTACTCTCATTTCCTTTTTTTTAAATATACATAAAAAACAAAAGAAAAAAAAACCCACCTGTTTTCGAGCACAAGCTATAAATAATTTTTGAAGGCTCAAATCGGACCTCCTATGTGAGACATTATTAAAGTAAACTTTACTGGAAACGTCTGAAATCCAAATTAACTTAATGAATAAGCTTTGTAGACATCTGAATGGCGACACTTATTAAAATACCAGCTTAGTATTTAAATAAAACACTCATTTGTGAATGTCAATAAAAAAAATTCAAACAACCTTTGAAGCATAACTTGACCAAAAAATCGTCACAAATACAGCATGGTTCAAAATAAAAAACAAACATCTGTATGAATAAAAAGGTCATTCCACAGAAAGTAGTAATTAAATGTTTAATGAGTTTTCACAATGTCGTCTCATTGAACCTGCTACTGATTACACAGTTAGTGTTCAGAGGTCAGTGCATACAGATATAAGGTAATAAAGGAGTTTCTGGATTTGGAATGCAAAACGCCATCATTATGCTATAACTCACATACACATGAACAGATACAGTACTGTCAAGAAAACCCCATTAAAATCAAGGAAAAAAACCCCAAAGTACTTTGTGTCATCTATACAAATGCAGCTGCAGAAAATGGTTTACATTTCATTCAAGCTTCCTCTTTAATGTGGCTGAAAATATTGCTGATTTAAATATTTTTAAGACACCTCAGTCAAGCATCAGGTTTTTTTTACTATTATTATTTTCACTTTGAACATTAAAGTTTAGGCTTTGGGTTTCCTGGGGAATTCCTTTAATCCCAATTTGATTATGAGAAACCAAAACACTATATCTTGTGTTTCTTTTAAAGAGGGGTGGAGGATCAACTAAATAGGTCTGTTTTATCCACTCATCAAAAAAAAAAAAAAAAAAAAAAAGGAAAAAGGAGTGAAGTGTGTCACGATAATTTAGTCAAATGCGTCAACTTGACAAAGCTGCTATTCTCATACATGTGGTATAAAATCACTCATGTTACCCCTGTACACACAAATATTTCACTACATTCTCATCACCTATCACTCACACAATTCTCATGATTTGCCTCTCACATTATTTCTTTACCGGAGGATTTTTTCACTACCTTTAAAAACACATGAAGAATGAAAACTAAGCACATGTCACACGATGAGTCAATGATCCAGATATGACGTCACAGTTTAGCAGCTTCAACTACCTGATTAAACAGCTCTAATGGTTACATTTGTGAGGGTCTGAGAAAGAAACAGAACATAGGAGATATGCAACTGCTTTTCAGCATAATATCATCCTTCATTGGGTTTGATATGTTTATCTACTTTTTTGCATCACTGGAACTAGAATTTTTAGACCATAACAGCATTGAATCATCTCTATATTAAGTTGTCTCAATCACAGCAGCTGGCCTGGTTTTTAAGCTGTTATGCATCACAATTACTTGCTACTCTACATTCTTCCACTCACAGCTTAAGGTACTGTTGACTCTAGTAAGGCTATGGTCTATTGGTCAATTAAAAATTATGCCCTCAAATGAGGTGAATCATCTGCCTCCTCAAACATCCCCGTCTTCAATCCGGGCCAGCTGCCTCTCCAGCAGCTCAATCCTCTGGTTCTGAGCGAGAACGACAGCCCGCAAAGCCTTCATTTCTGCCAACAACTCAGTCAACAAATCCTCCTGAAAGAAGAAAAACAAGTCAAACAAGATGACCACGAAAGAAAAAAAGCATTTCTAAGAAAAACGTGTCCATGCCTGTCGACACACCTCTCTCCTGGGTCTCTCTGCATTTCCGTCCGTCTCCCTAGCCGCCACTCTGGGTTGCGGTGTCTCTTCTTCTGTCTCTTTGGCAGCAGAGGTAGGTGGAGGCGTGGGAGCAGCTGCTACATTCCCCGGTGACGCTGGAGGAGCACCAGTCCCAGAGTCCTGAGAGGTGAGTTTGGGTTTGCTTCTGAGGGTGTCTCTGTGCTTGGAAGGTGGAGCCGAGTATCCTCCACTCAGGGATACCAACAGCGGTGGGGCGTCCTGCCCGGCGATCCATTCATCAGCCAGTAGAGCTGGTTCCAAACCAGCTGTATCTGGGTATAGGTCCCCTTGAAACAGGTCTGACTGGGAAGCCAAGATAAAGATGGCATTAAGAAGTAAACTTTTACTTTTATTTTTACGCTCCCCCCACACAGCAAAAAGTCTTTATATGACACTTACATTGGTCGTTTGCAACCTACCTTTCTTGGTACAGTCATAGAAATGGGCTCAACTTTCCTCTCATGAAGTTTAAAGAATCTACAGAAGCACAGAATATTTAAGTACCCTGTTTATGGATAAATTTTAATCAGATTTTAAATTTATGATTAGATTTTAAGCACATATCTGCAAACAGTGGATTACAAGCAGTAAATTGTTTTACTGAGGAGCTAAAGAGCATAATGACCTAACAAACTGAAGCTCAATGACACAAATGAACAAGTCTTTGATATTTCAACCACACAATCAGCTTATTTGACCTATTTTAGTCATTTTTTTGTAATATAATTAAACAAATGCCAAAACTGACAGCCTCATCTGTGCGAATAAAAAGCAATATAAAAGGAACATAAGAGGATGCATCATCCTTACCTGGCAATTTCACACTTGTTCACATCCACGCCGCGTTTACAAAGAAAACCTGCACCTCTCTGAGGCTCTTTGCTGCTGTATAAACTGAGGAAGTGAACATAAGGGGACTCGTCGGTCACTTCGAAATATCGAATGGTGCAGTCACCCTGGAAAAAATAAAAAAAATAAATGCATTTGACTCGTAGAGGAAGATGGAAATGTGTGACCAAGCCTAATTCCTGTTCAATATTTCCTGTTAAAGATTCACCTTTCCGCAAAGGTAGACCATGTTCGTGTCCGGGTCGTAAAAGGGTAGAAGAACTCCATTGCTAGTATCCATTTCTTGCACCGCCATTGGCTCTGAGAGATCTTTCTGCAAGGAAATTCATTTTTTTCTTTATATCAAATGTGAATTTTATTTTAAAGATTCTGGATGTAAGTGAGACTCACTGTATCCCACAAGGCCAGCTGTCTCTCACTCATACGGCTGAAACCTGTGGTCAAGATTTTCCCATCAGAGAGGAACACAGCTCTCATGGGTCTTGTACCTTCATGGACTTTCTCTCTGACCTACAGTAATGGATCAAGAAAAAGCAGGTTTAGAAGCAGATGCATCTCCTAAAAAAGCCCATCTAAGCATAAAACTGACCTTAAGGACAGTGCCTCTTCGTGGGTCAATGACGCGCAGGGCCTTGTCCTTACACACCGTACAGACAGCACTGCCATCTTTGTTCCAGCTGACACTGTAGATCAGGTCTGGGTGGGCGTCACCAAGCTGGTACACCAGCTCCCCCGTGCCCACATTCCAGACACAAATCACATTATCGCAGCCTAGAAAGAGAGAGAAAACACATCCAATAAAGTCCACAGAAGACACAGAAGGATAATCCCTTTAAAATGTGAAATGGGACATGACATTTAAGGCAGAGATGCAGGATGAGGGGACTGTGGGATTAAAGAGCTCTAGGAATGAGGCAATGCAAACATGTACATTGGTTTTCTTTTAGTGGTACGATTAAGGTGGCATTTTGTCTTGTTTGCAAACACAGATAGTGTACGGACCAATCGGAAGTTGATAAAGTTCAGCTTTATTATTCAGCATCTAAACGCATTAACTACATAAAAACACTGTGGCATAATTGTGGTTTGGTTGGGTTTCATGCTCTGTGATGGTCTCTCGTTGGGCAAGCCATGGGGAGGTCTTTGGTGGCTTCTTATCCTCGAAGAGGGCAGGGTTGCATGTGCACGATCTCACTTACCACTAAACACATTATCTGTATTCACCTTCACAGATGAACAGGCTTTCACAGTCACTGGGCTGTTTAGTAGGTTTAGTTAGGTCTATACAGTCTTAATAAAGCTTTTTTTTATTTTTGATGTAATATTCTCAGAGTTTATCTTCTTATAGGTGCTCCTAATGATTGTCTGAGTTAGGCTGTTAAGTTATAGCAGCTGTATATCTGTCTCCTTTTTCTTCTCTTCATGCTCTCCTTTCCCTCATTTCCCCCTCGTCACATGAAGCAATAAATCATTACCCTCATTGCATGATTGCCCAAGTCATATTTTTGGCTAAATTGCGATATCTGTAACTGTACTCTTCTAATATTCCTTATCGACTGTGAATAATTAGCTATAAAACAAAATGTAACTTAGCAAAGTCAAAAAGTTTCCTGATTAGAAAAAAACCTGCTCATTTGATGTCCTTACATCTGAATTTAAACAGTGCTTTAGTTGCTGGAAAAATTATTCGGTGTAGTCAACCCACTCATCTGGGAACAGATGCTGGAGCGCACAGTGTCTGAAACTGCTGCGTGTTTCTTATGCTGCTTGGATACGTTTCAAATTAAACCAAATCTGGCAGCTATGAAATAATTTTTCAGCTTAGTTACATTCCTCATTAAACCCGAATCGCATGTTATGCATTGCTAAAGGGGGGAGATCCTATTCCGAGCTTGTATAATGCATCGGTATTTGAACTGGCTGTCATTGAACACCTGACACACTGAGATAAAATCTGCTCTTTAACTCTCACTTTTTACAAACAGATGGGTTCATATGTCACTTTCAGTGAACGTTTAGCAGATTACATGGACATAACATGTTCAGTGATGTTACTCAATATGTAAAAAGGGGGAAATTAGACAGATAAAAGACAAAAAGCAAATATCACCAAGTCAAATATTAAACACTTCATAGTTTGCGGGTGTAAGTTTTTATACGACAACTAAAGAGACAAAACATGACAAAAAAAGTCATGTTTCATGTGGTTATTTCTCTATGAGGTGCCAGAGAGAGGCAAATGATCTTACCTGCAGTTAGGAGGATGTTGTAAGCACTTGGGTGCCAAGCAAGGATTCCCACCCTTTTACTGTGTCCCTCAAGGGTCACAATGGCATCGGTCATTGGACTTGTTAGCCCACCGTCTGGGATCTGCCACACCTACAAACATACATGCACAAAACCAATCACTTCAAAATCTCACATCCATTTAGAAGGTTCCTTTTTCAGCTTTAATGCCAAAAGTAATCAACCTCAAGTGTTTGTTACACCCTGGTGATTCTATTCAACACCAACCAGCGATCATTGGCTAAAAAGCTAATTTTACTTTTAGCTTAATGCTTTTTTCCCCCACAGTGAGTTACTTCCCTCCTGGATCTTTTGCATTTTTCTTAAGTCTAAGACTCAGATTAGTTTAGGCAAATTAAATCCACTGAAATGTGAGTCTTAGTGCAGCAGCATTAGTCAGAGCAGCTGACACAGTGGACCGAACCCAGAATGCTTCGAACACGTAATCTGCCAAGTGTTCTTACAGGTGGTAGATGTTGTTACTTTTGATTCAGAGCATAACCGCCGTGAAACAAATCAGAGTTTTATTAATCTGATTAACTCTTGTTGTGGTCGGAGCTTCCTGTCCTCATTCAGTTTTGAGCTCGCTCGGGCCACTATAGCATAGGCTCTGGGCTGAAGCTGCGTGAGCAGCAGAGTTTGGTGGAAATGAAAGGCGACAGGACTGATCAGACATATTCAGCACTGCATTTAAAAAAAGGGTTCAGGATAATGTAAAACGTACTACCTTTTTAAGAAAAATCTTGGCTGAAACTCTGCTGAGACCTCGTTTCCTGCAGTGAAAATGTAAACAGACTTCCTAAAAGTCTCAAATTCATGGAAAACATTCGTGCGATTGAAATACAGCTTAACCCAAAAGCTTCTGTGAAAACCTCACTGTTAGCTTTACATCAGAGAGCCAAAATAGTGTTTTCTTCTCTGTCTGATACGGTAGACCTGCAAAAGCAACTTAAAGCATGCATTACTGTAATGCTTTAATCTCAAGTGAGAAACAAAAACCCACACCTCACTCCCATTGAATAAGCATAACGGAGCTATGCTTTTAGCACTAATATTTCCTGTTTTATGTTCGAATTAGACTTTTTAACATTTCATCAACAGAGAGCCTCAATTTGCTGATTAAGCCTGTTAAATCAAACTGTTTCATTTTTTTCCATGTACCTGAGCAACTGATATTTACTGTGTCAGCAAACATTCCTGATTAACTGGCCTGATAACTGATTTACACATACAGAAGTACTTTAGTACAAACTGTTCTCCAGTGGACTGCACATTAACTATTAACACAGAGCCAGAAGATGGAGACTATGGTAGCTGAGAGTGGTCATTATAGATTATTACTCCATTTTAGAACTATTATCCCAAAGTTACTTGCTAACTTTCTCACCATCTCATGATAACAACTTCATTATCACGGGACACTTTATCTAATTAATTGGGAAAGCTATAACGGCCCCCAGTAGAGCCCATGACAGCTGCAGAGGTGCTACATCCATGATGTACATGTGCAATTCTGTGAATGAGTCATTTAAATTTCAACCTTTGCCCAACTTAAAAGAAATAAAGTCAGATTTATTGATCAGTGATAGATGTTCCTGGAAAAGACATCAGCTTGTGTCCCCTGTTGGGTCGATTATGGTTTTGGCCCGATTGCGTCTGCTGCAGATCCTTCGTGTTAGCGTGACAACGTGGACAATATTCTATTTTGATACTTCATGTTTTGCATATAAGGCATATAAGGCTGCTAGGTGGCACAGTGGTTAGTGCTGTAGCCTCACAGCATGCAGGTTGCTGGTTCATTTCCCAGCTCGGGCGGTGGCCTTTCTGTGTGGAGTTTGCATGTTCTCCCTGTGTTAGCATGGCTTCTCTCCACAGACATGCACGTTGGGGATAGGCTGATTGGAAATTCTAAATTGCCCATAAAAGGTGTTTTGCATATGCAAATATATCACAGAGAGGATGAAATGTCGGATGGACGGCTAGGAATATATCCCCAAACTCACCTAATACTCCTATTCCACAATCCTTGAATACACACAATACAATAATAAAACGCTGCACATATCAGTCACAAAGCTCCACCTGGTGTGGAAACTTTGAACCAGCATGGTATGACATCGGGACATGATGCATCCTGAGGTCATGACCTTTTATTTTCACTTGATTTAAGGTCAATGAGACAAAAAGTTCCAGAGATATAGCCATAAAAAATTTTTTTATGAATAAAGCGCCACCTAGTGGGGAAACCATAAATCAGACAATCGTGAAATTCGATATAGATCGTCCTCTTGGGGACCTAAACAGGTATAGTGAATATCAAAATGAAATTGTAAATAGTTCCAGAAATATAAACAAAAATCTAATTTTTTTGTGCATAAAGTGCTACCTAGTGAGGCAACCATAGATACCAAAATGCTGAAATATGATGCAGATCGTCCTCTTGGAGACATAAACAGGTACACGAGTATCAAAATCCAATAGTGAAAACTGTTCTAGTTATCGTGCTCACACGATGGAGGTCCGGCATCGGTGGACGCAGTAACGATGAAACCATTATATCCCTAACACTCTGCGATCGGGGATATAATGATTAGATTGTCAGCGATTTGTAATTTTCAGATTGACCACCGGGGGGCACTCAACCCTGAGAAATGTTTTGGCTATATCCCTGAAACTATTCATCCGACTGATCTCCAATCAAGTGCAAATGAAAGGTCACGACCTGAAGATGTGTCACATAATGATGTTATACCTGATTGTTTCTATATTTGCATATGTATTTGAGGATTGAGGAAATTGATGATTGGGGTGTTATGGGGATATAACCTGAGCCAACGCATCCGATGGTGGAATTTCTAGTTCTTACATGTTAACAGTAAGTAGGTTCCTTCCCCACTTCCTCAGTTGTTTGGCTGATTTGAGTCTCTTAATTCTCCCAAGGAGTGCAACTCTCATTAAAAGCTGGTCTCTGTGTTGTGTCTGTGATGGACAAGAAACACCTTCCCTCCCCACCCTGTATTTGGATATTCTGTTATCCCTCACAAAAACAAACAAACAAACATAAAAAAAAAACACATTTGTTTTCTTAAGATAAAGAGCAATTAAACCATTATCATGACAAAACAGCATTTAAAATAAACTCATGCAAGGACAGGTTATTTTCATAGCTTACCTTTGCCTCACACGTTAAAACTATAAATACACACCAGCTGCTTTACACATATTGGGGAAATATTTTAATCAGACTGCCTCACATTTCGGCAATATCCTGGTCCAACTTTATTTGAACAAACTACGCATTTTCCTATCGTCATTTTATTATTATCTAGTAACTATAATACATCTACAACATTTAAGTTTACTTCCAGCTCTTACAGATCTCTTACAGATCTTCTTCTTTTGGGTGAGTAACATAAAAAACAACAACATGCGGTTAAGCTAGCCCATAACAGTGGATGAAACAGAAACAGATGTGGCCACAAACCACCATGGATGAGAACATATTCATCAGCGTGTGTGTTGACCTGCCTTCACTGTGCAGTCTTCTGAGGCACTTGCAATGATGTTGTCATCATGGGGACACCACTGGATGTCCAGCACTGGTGCTGCATGTCCGCAAACTGTGGGACAGGACTGGTCGATTCTGCCACTCTGTGTAGGAAAGAAAAAAAAGCTCAAATCATCTAGCTGGGGAGGCTATTTTGTCCAAGAAGTATGAATGTGCCGCATAGAGACTAGCCAGACAAGCAGTGAGGCATCAGAGACCTACTGACTAATTGCTTTTAAAAGCTTTAGCAAATATTGATTGGATATTTATCTGATGGCGAATGCGGTGTGATGAGGTTCAACCTTGCTGATCGGAACAACGAGGAAGGCCCCTCCTCCGCCAGCTTCAATGATAACTGCAATGAATTTGGGGTTGGATGCACAGAGGGGGCTGTCCCACGTGACTCTGGAGACTCGAACGTCGTCAATGCAGTGCTCGGCTTTCCAGGCCTGTGCGAAGACATGGCGGAATTTGCTCTGTCTGACCACACCCCTTCGGAAAGACATGTCTGTGGAGAGATTTATACGCCAAATTTAGCTAAAAGCATAACATAGAAAGAAGCAAACTGGCCCTAATGGTTATTATTCTGGCATGACAGCAACTGACCTGGACTTGTATAAATAATGGACCAAAAGAAAGTTATTAGCATCAGTTTAATCAACTGTTTCACTCAAGAATCAAGCAAAAATACTTGGTACTTGCTTCATACAAGAAAGAAAATGTACGTTTTCTGAGTTTGCAAAACTAAAATCAAAGGCAAATATTAGATTATGCTATTGATGATATGTTCTTTAAATGATTAATGCACAAAAATATCCAATAAATCTTGGGCTTTGAGGCACAAAAGAAAGGTTTTTGTTTGGTTTATTATTTCTTGTATCAATGATCTAATTGGTGTGAAATTAAACATAAATGAAAAGCCTGATTAGTCATCTTTACAGCAAGGAATAACTTTTAATGACTGTGCTTCTATATTAGCAACACACTTTAATATGTCGAAGCTTCCCCCCCCCAAAAATACCAAAATCTATAACCAGTTATTTTTTTTCTTACATATCCTGGAAAGTAAATACAATCAGATATATTTCCTCAATCTATTTAACTTATAAGCATTTTATAAGTCACTTATATGAAACTTATTTTATGCACAGAAGTTTATTTGCCAGGTTATATATCTGAGATTAAGTTCTAAAGGTAAACTAAACTGGTTCATCTGAGACAAAAGCAGGTTGTCAAATCAACAAGCAAATTCCTTCATGCTGTGTGTCCTAAAAAGGACAGTCAGGGCTCAGTGGACAAAAGGGAACGAGCTGCCTGAAACCAAAACATGTCATGGCAGTGAGGGGAAGGGGGTTGGGCAGAGGTAGGAGAGGCAGTGTAACTCTATATGGTATCTACATAACCCTCAGTTGTCAAAGCTTATTGTACATTATATGGAAGGAAGAATAAAAGCTAAAATCAGCAAGGGAGAAAAAAAAGCTACAAATCCTACATGCAGAATGATTAAACCCTGAGTTATATGAAGATACTTTACATCCTGCTTCATTCTGACAGAATAACCAGCATTCTTGGTCTCTCCCTTTCTATTTCTATTGTCTGCGCACAATGCAAAACATGAATACAGCAAGTGATTCTGCAAAGACTACCTACATGGATGAGCTAGAAAAGATGGGTGTTAAGCTCCACAATCAGACACGCTAAAGAAATGCTGTGTGCCCCCCCCCCCCCATTATAACATCATACCTGTTTTTTTGAGAGACCTCGCTTAATTGGAAAAAGGATCACCAAAGACGCGGGCGTGACAGGAGGCCAATAAAATAATCCGCCACCAGCAACAGAAACTTAATCCTCTCCCGTTCCCAGGCAGGCGTTCAAGGCGATTGCGCAGACCTATAATAAAATATGTTCATTAATGATAAAACACTCCTTTTGTTTTGATTATTTATTGCAATTCATCAATTCCCAGATGCCCTCGTATTCGTTTGGTAGTTATTGCGCATGTCTGTTGTAGTAAAAGTCTAACCTGATACGGCATGTCCTGCGCCGATAAAGCAATAATGCACGGCGATTATGAAAAGATCCTAACGGATGGCGTTAGCGTGGGAAGAGCGACGGGAGCTTTTCGACTGTATCCCTTTGCAAACGCTTGTTTGGCAGCGATGGATTGAGGAGAATCCCAGACACTTCCGTTCATGGCAGGCTATATCAAAGAAGCAAAAGACACAAGATGGATATCTTCCGTTTACTTCCGGATTCCCGGTTAGCAGACCGGATATGGAGGAATATCTCCTAATGATGGCTGAAAGGAAAACAGAACAATAATACATTTTAACTGTTACAATAAACTTAAATAAAAGTTAAATGATTAGGATGGAATAAATAAAATGAACTAATCTGTGTATGGCTTTATTATCGCAAGGCCAAGGAAAACTGTGAATAATTACCCAGAAGACACAGATAGCAGCATAACAGTCTAAACTATATACAGTTTCACTTGAAAAGAAAATGGTGAATTTGGAATGGACAATTTTATATATTTTTCCATAAACTCTCATCAACAAAGGAAGAACGTTTTTTTTTATCTTCAGGGTCATATTCACGAGTCTTCAGCGCCACCTCGTGTGCAATACAGGTACAACTTTAGCGTTGCTTTCCCGCTAAACCGGATTCTGCGGTATTAATTTTCATGTAAGCTTTATGGACCGTCTAACAAAATTCATTTTAAGAAACCTAAACAATGATGTCTTATGGAACAGTCATGTGATAGATCTGGTGTCTACATGCAACAGGTGGCTCCGTGGCGCAATGGATAGCGCATTGGACTTCTAGGTAGAATTGTACGGAGGAATTCAAAGGTTGTGGGTTCGAGTCCCACCGGAGTCGCATTTTTCGCTAATGTACACCCAAATTGCCATTTATTTTCTTTTAATTCACCACTATAATCGCTCCCAAAACTTTCATAAAAAACTTTCATGGCAAGTTCTAAAACTAAAATGTCAACATTATGTTACACATTTAGCAGGTTCATAACGATGACATTGTATTAAAGTAATTATTCGCATTTTTTGTTAACGGAACAACCGCACCACTACGGAAATGTTAGCCTAGCTAAAACTATGCTTCTATTTCACAATAACCAATGTAGTTTAATTCATGTGGTATCTGTAGAAATATTATGTACAATAATAAGTTAGAATGCTGGTTTTGATTTTGACAGTTAACAGGTTGAAAACAACTATCTTTAAAGGGAACTGCTCCCATGTAGTCATTCGGGAAACAAAATAGCTGGACTTCGTTGAGTTTCCACACGAGATCTAACCGTGTTGCACCGGCTCTGTCATACGAGCTAACGTTAGGCTAGTTAGATGTAGCAAACTAGCTTTAGACAATTTCCTTCGTACGCAGATGTAGAGTGAACATTACAAATCTGATTATTAACAATTTGTGACAGTATTTGTTGGCGGCACTTTACAATCACCCCACACTACAATTGTCACAGATGCCTTTGGTTTAGGTGTCTTAGTCTGTAGCAGTCCCGTGTTGGTTAGTTAGCTCTGTTAGCCACGTCAGCTAGTTACAGTAGCATATGGGTGTTAAGTTAGCAGTGACTTCACCGGCTGTCTGGTTTCCTCATCTTGCATTTTGGACACGTCAAGGTAAACATTTAGCCCTCAGCTAAATTGAGAGCTAGCCAGTAACTAGGCGACTGTTTTGTGGTGTATGTTGCCTTTACTGGACATGTCAGTATGCGAACTTCGAAAAGACAGTTCGTGTTTCTTTACTTTAGCATTTGTTAGCAGTGAATTGTTGTCACCGTAATTTCAAGTTTATCTTAACCAATGTAGGCTAGCTCCTGCTGTGTCGCTTATCAGTATGTCAGATTTTTTTTTAATATCAAGTGTGGACTGTTTTCTTGTGTTGTTAAAAAAATCTGTTCATTTTATTAGTTGAACTGTGATGATGTTTTCCTTCAAGACATAGTTTCATTTTTAAATAAACACAGTAAACTAATAAAATTTCTTTCTTTCTTTCTTTCTTTCTTTCTAGTAAGTACTTGGCTTGAATGCTAAATGTAATTTCTATGATGTGATGACATTGAGCTGAACAATCTGTATTGATTCAGTATTGGTGACCTTTGACACATCAAAGATCAACGCCAGCAGCCTGGTATGAATAAGATTAAAAGTAGATAAATACTGAGCTATTTAGACAGTCAAATGTATAGGCGAAGTATACATGAAACATTTCCCATTATCAGTTAACTTTAAGCTTTCTCAACACCATCAGACAGACATGTCTTGCAAATGAGAAACCAATTTAATTAAACTCAAATGAAAATCTAGAGAGATATTGAAAACAACGGTGTCTAACTAATTATTGTGAAAATGACACATTTTTAAACTAAAAAAGTGAATTTCTGATTTGTTTCTTTGACTGTCCTGATTGATTGTCTCAAATATAATAATTTAATGTTTCAATCAATCAAACTTTATTTATAAAGCGGCTTTCATACAAATGTTGTAATTCAAAGTGGGCAACAATAAAAATATGTTTGTGAAATAGAAAAGATGTTGCTGCTATTTTGCTAAAGAGACAATTTGCAGAAGTGAACTAGTAAGGTCTCTCCTAAAGCAAATAGTGTTCAAAGTCTCAAGGGTTTCCACTCCTGAAGCATCTTTTGGAGATGAATGTGTGGAGAACATATATTCCAAGTGAACTATTTCATATTGACATAAATGCACCAAGTCTTGTTATATAAGTCATATGAAACTTGTGTTTTATCCTTTAAGGTTCCTCAGATCTATATCTTGATTTTTGGGGGGTGTGATGTCAGAACCGAAGACCCCCACGCCCACCCCTGCTGGCGACACATACAAAGGATGGGTCTTCAAGTGGACAAATTACATCAAGGGTTATCAGCGGAGGTGGTTTGTCCTGAGCAATGGGCTCTTGTCATACTACAGGTAGGCTTTTATTTTCAGACGGTTGAGGGGGGGGGGGGGGGGGGGTTCGTCTTTAAAAAAAGTTAGATCGGAAAAGCCCACATCTTAACCCCAATCCCGTCCAAATCTTTGGGGGGGTGTTCTTTTTTTTTGGAAGGGGGGGGGGGGGGGGGGGGG
>JBAMHX010000006.1:9658260-9685463 GCA_037177515.1 Pseudomugil tenellus | reverse complement strand
GATAGATAGATAGATAGATAGATAGATAGATAGATAGATAGATAGATAGATAGATAGATAGATAGATAGATAGAAAATTCCCTGGAACTGACCTTACCCTCATTCTTCAGAATTTAATGAGCACGTAGCCAATTTTCATTTTTGCTTGACTTAAAACAGGATTTTCGCAGACTTTAAACATCCGCGAGCGCAGAAATCTTGATTTTCTTCATTTTTTGCATAAGCCCTGCCTTCATCACTTGGTGCCTTCTGTCCACAGACTTAGAAATAAAACCTGACAAAGTATTACAGCTTTTTTCAGATGCATTGGTAAAAATCTGCCAATAGAATTACAGAGAGTATATAGAGTAACTGAATACAAGACACAGATTACATTTCATTCATATTTATATTTATTTTGCTATTTTTTATTAATGTACTCGCAGGATTATGCAAAAAGAAAAAACCCACAAACTTCATTCACTTCAACAAACATAAGTATCAACCCTGTATTACACCACATACTGCTGTAATAGTACGTATACTTTAATGGAAGTAACTGAACATAATAAATCAATCCAATGTTCATTATATGATGACACAACATAATTTCGCATGTGTAGTTAATAATACTTGCAATTCTGTTAATTGTTAAGAATTTAATTCCTTAAAACATTGAAATTTACTCTTTTGTTAATGGAAGAATTTCTTTATCTTAATTAACTTTTTAAACTAACATAAATCGGTTAACAGAAAACAAAACAAAACATGCTTTTTGTATTTTAATATCCAATTTGATAACAACATAAAAATACATTTGAAATTAAGTTTGGACTGATATCAGACATTTCGAAGACCCAGCCGAGAGATGACCGTGACAGAAGTGTTTATGTATTTATGTCCTCACGTGAGAGCCGTGAATCAAGCTAAAATTCTAACACCAGAAAGTACCCGGATGATAATTGTATCTACTTCAGACTAAGAGCAGCAACAAACAAACAAATGAGTAAAAACTAAATAGCGTAATGTATTTACATATTTATTTTCATATTTTAATGCTAAGAAATTGTGAGATTGTCAAACGTGAAAAGAAAAAAAAATTAATTTAATTTAATTAATTTAATTTTTTAAGGTGACAGATCTTATTTTGGAAATCCTAACCGGATGTAAAGATTTCAACACCGTGCAACTTGTGATCATGCGTAGAGCTGTCCGTGGTATCATAGTCCAGTTTATTTTTGTGTCGTATGCAGGTATTTGTTCACCCTAACATTACTAAGGAACAACCCAGCTTAACATTGGGCGTAATGTAAACCAGACTAACGAACATGTTGGCGGGTGAAATAGCATTTTGAGTTAACGTTAGCTTCTACAGTTAGCTTCTCGGCTTTGAACGGAAGAGAAGTTAGTGTTGACAGTGTAGTTCACTGACCCTCGGCTACATGGCAACTTAGCGACCGGGCACCGTCGTAACTTTCCAATTTGCGTTGCAGTTTAAGTCAGAATGTCTCATCTCGATTCTGATGAAACTACTCCCTTGCTCCGGGATGATACAAGCAGGTACGAGTTCAGTAGCCGCTTGATAAACGCACTGTTTACATGTGTGAAATCACCTATTTTACTCTCTAGCATTGGTGAAAGCTTACCATGTTTAATCAAGTTATATGTACATTAATAAATCTTTTTTGTGTATAATTAGCGATGAGTCCCAGGACGGGGACTACAGGAGCCGGTGGAGGTCCATCCGAGTCATGTACTTTACAATGTTCCTCAGTAGTGTAGGTAGGTGAACAAGACCTGACTTGCCTGACAAGACACACCTAGTGCTATCTAACCCTATTAAGCAACCACATCTTTGTCCACCCCAAGAACTTTACTGATATGGTTTTCACAATCTTGTCTGACACCACCTCACTGAATGAAAACAATTATTTGGAGTGAAAAGGACAGAAATTTTGGACACGTGTGTTCATTCAGATGAGAACAATTGGAAGTACATATGAAAATGCGGTGTGGCCTGTATGACCGGTGTGGTTGCTTTAAAACCAACAGCATATATTCAGAAAACACATGTTCTGCACCCTGCTGTACAATTAGGATTATCCAGTCCAGAGTCCTTCAATTTTACAGACCGAAACCCACAGAAATCCATTAAAATGACCAAGTCCAACCGGTTATTGAACCATTTATATGTTTAACCTGCGAACCAACCTGACGCAGTATATAAAACCTCATACCGCCTTCATTTAATGTCGTTAATGTTATGTCACCATTTTCATTTACAATAATAAAAAAGGAAAATACAAACACACAGTTGATATATTGTAAGTTTTATTTTAAGCAGAACTTAACTAAATCATTAGACAATCTCCTGATAGTCTGTCACTTTGCTACTTGGGGGTTTTATATATTTCATCGGGAATTTGCTGCATAAACCAGATGTCATCCACAGAGCCATTGGTAGAAAGGATGACAGGAACTTTTTTAAAGCAGTGTTTGTAAATACTAGAATACTAGAAAAAAAATTGTGCAACCTGCACAAACGACATCAGATATGCAGCTTTTTACAGATGAGTTCAAAGACCCATCAGCCATAGCATTGCTATTGATATCCAGTCACAACAGAATAAGTTAGTTTAGTCTGATTACCAGACCATGAATCCTGTGATGCTGTTAAAGACAAATACAAAGAGGGTTGCAGGTGCAATCATATGCAGAAGTTAATGTTCAGCTTTTAAAAACAGAGGGAAGATGTGTTGTTTTTGAAATAATGATCAAATAGTGACAATAGCATTATTATAATACATAATAACAGATACTTGCACACACTGAAAACTTCACCATACAAGTTGAAATGTTGGAAAAGATGTGTGCACTGTAGTTTAGTGTATAGTTCAATGGCAACGGAAAACTTTCCGTTTCCCCGGTAACGTGTTGGATATACGCTCATGTTTTAAATGAACAAAATAACAAAGAGATGCGTTGCTGCAGCTTCCAGAACATAACATTTGCATCATATTTTCTCTCAATTGCTCTAACGCACCCATGAAATCCTCATACGCATCCTCTTCCGAGAAATTTCTTTTCCGTTCAGCTTTGTTTGTATTCTTTATTTGCTGCTTCACAACAATCTGCTCTCAGGACACTTTACAGACACGTCAAATCAAAGTGATAGTGGTTGTATGCCTGTTCATGCTGGTCTCCATGCGGCACCACTTTTCCATAGATTTGTTCTGGTGCAGCATACAGTGTTGTGTCTTTAAGAACCATTATAAGCTTTTTTTTATACTTGCTCTTTAATAATGCAGATAGTTTACATAATGTGTACAAAAAAGAAGAATAGTGACATAAATATGCAGATCTTTTTAGATTAATATTTGGTATCTAAGATAACTTTTTAGTTATTTTTCACAGGATGTCTTTAATCTGTGTTTTATGTTTTGTCTCAGGCTTCACTATTGTCATCACATCACTATGGCCGTATTTGCAAAAGGTATGGAAATGTAATCTTTTTCTAGGGGAATTGATTGTTTAAAGCAACTTTATTGGGGTAAAAAAGACGTAAAAGATTTTTTAAAAAAAGTTTGCACAGGAATTCTTCAGGATTCAGTAGTTATATCTAGATGCGCTTTGCATTTAGGTGAGTAAACACAACAGCAATAAGCCTCCAATGTTCCTTAAATGTTCCTTTGTTTTTATTGCGTTGTCACTGAGGCATGCTCTCGTGATGTTTTAGTTATTGATTTAAAGGAGAAAGCTTTGGATTTGTTTTGATATGGAGGATTAAAAGATGTTGGGATTTGACTTTGCTGAGGAGCTCCACTCATCCTGATCTCGAGCCAAACTGAGATGTCAGTCTGACAGACGCATTCAAACTGCGTCAAATGTACCCGTTTCATAAGTAATGAGACAATAATGTTACAGTACGTTTGTTTGTTGGGTCATTCAGCGCTTATTTTATCTCTGTTTACATGGTTTGAAGCCTTGTTTTCTATTAAAAAAAACATTAATTGAAGGAAATAAGTGAAGCGTGTATTTCTAATTATTTACAGCTGCCAAACTTGCTAGTTAACTGAGGCATGCTGATGCTTTAACTTGCTGTCTTTTGGCTGCGTTTCTTACAGATCGATGGTAGTGCTGACGCCAGCTTCCTGGGATGGATGGTAGCAGCTTACAGTCTGGGCCAGATGGTGGCTTCACCTATTTTTGGTTTATGGTCCAATCATCGGCTACGCAGGGAGCCTCTTGTGTGTTCCATTTTCATCAACCTGTCTGCCAATATCTACTATGCATACGCATATCTACCCAAGACTAATAACAAGTACCACATGCTGCTGTCTAGAGCTTTTGTGGGCTTTGGAGCAGGTGATGTGTGAAGACACGACTATATTCGTTTAATGAGACACTTCATAAACATAGATTTTCTCCATGTCGTCCACACAAACTTCAATTTGGATATTTTCAGGTAATGTTGCCGTGGTGAGATCCTACGTTGCCGGTGCTACATCCTTGAAGGAGAGGACAGGTGCCATGGCAAACATGAGCGCCTGTCAGGCGCTGGGCTTCATTCTCGGACCAGGTACGCTATGTTAATGTTATCAGAAGAAGCTTTGCTCCAAGTTAGAAGTGTGGATGTAGCTGTTCAGCATGTTTATGTCTGTGTTTACGCCAGGACTGCAGGCCTGTCTGTCATTCATTGGTGAACAAGGTGTCACACTGAATTTCATTGACCTGCAGCTGAACATGTACACCACACCAGCTTTACTTGCTGCAGTGTTTGGCCTCGTCAACATCCTCCTTGTCCTTGTGGTGCTGAAGTGAGTGCAAAACGACACGACGTGTATATTTGAGTTGTATCAAGACTACATCAGCTGTGTGCTTCAGTGAACCAGGCAGAGATAAATTAACTAAACCACATTATTGTCATCTTATAGAGAAAGTTAAATGTTTTAATTGTGTTTTTAGAGATGGCTACACAGGTTTTCTGTTCTGAAAGGAACAAACTATTTGTAAAGCTAATACAAGCAGATTTGGAGCCAAAATCCTGCCAGATGGATGAAATGATCTGATTAAAACAGACCTGATAAACATTTTAGTTAAATAATTGGATTAATTCATTAAATTACGGTGACATTAAATAAAATATTAATGAGAAAAATCAGGCACGTTGTCATTATAATGAAAAAAGAGAACTTTTAAATGGAGATTTAATTAAATAGTGGATATCTGGGGACTCAGCAGCACTTATAACAATTAAAAAAACAATTAAAAATAATGTGGAATCAAGAACAACATATAAAGTTAATTTAAGTGACATAATGTGAAAAAGTAAGTTCTTCTGAGGAGTTTTCAAAAGATCCCCTTTAAATGTGTTTCAGTGTAACGATAATCTGAAGATTATCAGTTGGTAAAATCATACAAAATTTTCTTTTTCACCACTGAAAACTGGAAAGCACTCATGTACCACATCTGTGCTCTCATCCTTAATCTGAACTGTCTCTTGTCTTTCTTTTATTTTGCCGTCAGAGAACATCGTGTGGATGAAAATGGAAGACACATTCGAGCAATCAACTACACCTCAGAAGGTATGTTTTACTTTTATGGTTATAGTTCGTATGTCATGAGGCGAACACAAGCTGAAACAAACTACAAAGAAAATAAAGTAAAAATAAACATTCCAGTTACAAAAAAATATCAGTTTCTGCTAAAAAGTGGAAAAAACATGTTTGTTTTGCACTTTCTACACAAACTGCCTCCTCTATTGGTATTTAGTACATTTTTCTGAGCATCATCACATATTCACAGATCAAAGCATCAAATATAACGTTACTATTGTACTTTGAAACCTTCACATACTGCAGGTACATAATTAAACAGTGAGTTAACACGAGTAAAAACAGTTTTTACCATCCACAATTTCTTCGCTGCTCTCCGCCATTTTGTAAGGTTAAATCCGACCTCTCCTCTGCAACTCGGGTATCAAAATAATCTTTTAGTTCTCCATTGGAAATTATGACAAACGGGGGTGTTCATGTGCAAATTTTTCGACATATTTCCATATTTCCTATACCACATGAAGGCAGCATATGTCCTGTGGCTGTGACATCATTAATCCACTTCCTGTCTGCACCCTGGAAACTGACAAACAAGCATCTTCCAGGCTGACATCATGAAAGTTGCAGAAAATAACAAAGTTATAATAAAAATGTCAAGGTTGGCGTTGGAGGATTTTTGTCTCCTTTGACTTCTGTTGGTAATTTTTCTCTCCTCTTTGTAGACAGAGTTGATATTGTTGAGGAAACGGGGGAAAGCATCGACCATGTGGCTGTCCTGACTGCCAACATCTTGTTCTTCTCGACCATGTTCATCTTTGCAGTTTTTGAAACGTACGTATATTAAACCCTGCTGCAGCGCTCTGCTCTTTATATCTGCTCGGATAAAGTTCTGACTGTATGTTTGGCTTCAGGATTGCCACCCCACTGTCCATGGACATGTTTGCCTGGACGAGGAAAGAGGCTGTGCTGTACAACGGCATCATCATGGTTGGCATTGGATTTGAGTCAATCCTGGTGTTTCTGGCTGTAAAAGCAGCCGCTAAAAGGTAGTCTGTGTTTAAAGATGAGGATTATTTTCAGCTTTCCTGAGCGTGAATATTTAAGGAGACTGCTGATTTTATTTCAGGTTTGGGGACCGTCCTGTGTTGCTAGCAGGCTTTGGTATTATCTTCTGTGGTTTTATTATCCTGCTTCCATGGGGAAATCATTTCCCGAAGATCCAGTGGGCAGGTATGAGTGGATTTCTACCTCTACAAATGAGTTTAATATTTATACCCTGAATGACAAATTTAAAACTCCGTAGATTGTTCTTAACATGTTTTTTTATTTTTTATTATCTGCTTTGGATTTTTCTCTAATTCTTTTATCAAATTTCAGATCTGAAAAACAACTCTCTGGTCAGTCAGACGTCTGGCATCACAGTTGCCGCCAACGGCACGTTGGAGCCCACAGGCTGCCCGTACGAGCAGACTTGGTGCCAGTATATACCTGCTATTTACCTGGGACAGTATATCTCCTCTGACATCCTTATTGGAGTGGGATACCCAGCCTGCAATGTGATGTCCTACACACTGTATTCCAAAATACTTGGACCTAAACCTCAGGTAGGAAGATTTAAATCCCAGAAATGCATCTTTAAAAGGAGCCATTAGAGGATGTGTGTATACTTCTACCATTCCTTTCTTCAGGGTGTGTACATGGGCTGGTTGACAGCTTCAGGGAGCGGGGCGCGAACGCTGGGACCTGTGTTTGTCTCCCATGTCTACACCATCTTTGGACCTCGCTGGGCCTTCAGTCTCATCTGTGGGATGGTGGTATTGGCCATCATTCTCCTCAGCTTAACCTACCACAGACTCGTAGCCTTTTCTGTTCGCCATGGAAGGATTGTGGAATGATAATTCATTCGCACAAGACTAAAAGCAGTTCGCTACTGGCTGCAATGACAGCAGTTTGTTGTTTTTTTTTCTGACTTCAGGTACGCTTACTGATTGTTCTTTAAAAGTTTCACACTCAGTGAGTTTGAAAAGAGGTAAAGCTGTTTTTTCCCCTCCTTGTTTGACCAAGAAAAGATGCAGAAAAGAAGCACGAGCTGCATCTACGTTTTCACCTAGTTCTCATTTCAAAAACTTTTCATGGTTTTTGTTTTGCAAGAAATGTCTGAAATATATTTTGAACAAATTAAACAATTCCAGCTAAGCATTCCCACAATAACACCTAATGAAGGATACTGATGATTTTTTTCCCGTTTCTAATAATGGATTCACCTATAGTTATTTAAAATGATGGGTTTTATCATCTTTAAATTATTCAGGAAGTAAATTTTTGTGTGTTCAGTAAAAACACGTTGAGTAATGCATTAAAAATTTTAATGTGAGCCAATGCTTTCAGTTTTGTTTCATTATTAGTCCAAAATGTTTTGTCTTAAATGTTAAAACTATTAATGGAATAGACTGAAGAAATGCTTTTCCAAAGGCTTTAGTGTGTATGTTTTCCATTACTTCATTGATCCCCAAAAGAGCACATTTGCTCACAGAACAGAAAACTCATACAAAGGCTATTCAAACTAATTTTAACTTTAATTTACTTTTCAATAGATTACATTATTTATGATGAATAGACAGCTTCATTAGCTGTTTTTTCTGGACAAATAAATCAGTTGTAGCAGTGGAATGGACCTATTGTGGGGCAAAAACTAACCACTTTTATTCAAAAGTCAATTAGTAAAAAAAAAAAAAAAGAAAATAAAGTTGTTATTAAAAAAACAACCAGCAGAGGGCAGCAGAGGTCAATGTGCTGGAAGTATAGACACAATGCGCATGCGTGTTTGTGATAGCACAAGTCCCGCCGCCTCCTTATCTTCCTTTTCCTTCACGCGCAATGAGCAGAAACTATTTGTTAGAGCGCGTTAACACTAACGCAGCTAAGATTGACAGCTGCTAAACATTACTGTTGCTACTACAGCGTCTGCTGTTATTAAGTGGCATTTAAAAATATTTGACATCCTGGCTTGGCGTGCATTACTAAACATGCAGGTATTTACAGACAACACGGGTAAGAATATGCTCATTTGCCCTTACTGAAAAGTTGGTGGCTAGTTGGGCTAACAAGCTAGCTTGTTCGTTGTTTTTTCTAGTTGCTGCTAAAAGTAAATGAATATCTTCCCAATCCTGTGAAATACAAGTAAAAGAAATGGCTGTCATATTTTTTGTTTTCCTTCTTATTTTTCAGAGTTTAAGGATATCCGTATGATTGTAAGTAAACTCCTGACTATCATAGCTCGTTATTATTGTGGTAGCTAACGTGGGTCCTGTATGTCTGAAAACCTGAATGGCCTCCAAACCAAGACACTCGCGGTCGATTAAAATGGGGTCCCGCTGAGTTTAGTCTAGTTTAGTTTTGAAAGAAAATAAACGCTTGATTGTTACTTCCTGTTTACATCCTGCGTTTCATCTGCACAGCTACATTTCATATATCCAAAGGGCGTTTCACCTGAGAAGAAAATAAACACTACGTAGGCTCTATGTAACAACAAGACTGCATATTAATAACATCCTGTGGAACAAAACTTAAATTTAGACTAAACTTGGTAAAGTTTGGCCCTTTAGAAGTTTATTCTTGTTAGCTGTTGAAAGTACAGAGATGGAAAGTTTCATAGAACCAAAGTTTCAACCCAAATTATTCTAAAAATAATTCATTTTTAGACATTTGTGCTCTCAAATCTGTCTGTGTGTACAGTTGGCATTATATTTTTAAAGTTTTTGAAATGATTTAATGATCTGCAAAAGAATAAATTAATTATATTAAACATCAGAGGCTTCAAAATAAAAAAGTAATGTTTATTCTTACTGATATTTTAGATGTGAGCAACAACAAAAATATTTCCTGTTGACATGGTTTTGTATTCCTTATTTTCAGACAATCATTTCTCATGATAAAGTATTTATAAAAACATTTTATAGCACTTTAATAAACATCTAAACCATATTTTATCTGCGTTCGTTGTATAATAAACCACTAAAAAGGTGTTTCAGACCAACTCTTTTCCCAGCAAGAACAACAGCTGCTTGATGAGTCGCTCCTAATCTTAAAGGCATATTGGTGACACTACAGAAAGAGGGAAACAAATGGCTTTACTGGAATTCATAAGTATATAAAAATGTCTGTTTTGGCATTATTACCTCGACCAATAGTCTGAATTCCCTACAGATTAAGTAAGACTTTATATGTGTTTGCACAGTTTGCATCATGCTGTTCTGTCAGAGTGGAAAAGAAATGGTGCCAAGTTTGTCCTCTGTTTGTGTAGTGATAGTTTATGCTGTGCGGTCTTGTGCAATCTTTTCTTGCACTGCAATCTGACTTTGTGGAAAAAAGAGAAAGTAGCACTTTTGCAGCTGCTTGTGGTTTGCAGTTTGCCATAACCAGATCATTTAGATGTATTTATTTGTGGAACCTGAAGCAAAGACGGGACTATCGGAAAAAAATGAACCACAGATGTTATTTAAGTCACATTTGCCTGCATAGCTGATAATACCTGAAAAGCTCGTCTAAAAGGTGTTCACTTTGTGAGTGTGGAAATATTTTCCCGAATTATAGACTTTTTACACATCAGTGAAGTAACAGAACCTCAGCTGCAGATGTGCAAGTTCCTTCTGAGTAAAGGAAAGTGAAACCTGATGATTTACTGTGTCGCTGTGTGTAATCTCTGCAACACAAGGGCACCACTTCAAACAGCCTTGGGAACGTACTCGTTTCTTTTATTTGTCAGTCTGTAGATAGACTTGGATGTAAGATAACTGTGGAAACATTTCAAGGCTGAAGAAGAATTTTCCTGATGATTTAAGCACATATTGTGGACAGTAAATCACATATGTCTCCTTTTTTTTTAGCAAAGAGTTGTGGGTATGTTTGAGAACAATCCTCACATGCAAAGGATAATCAGATGTGGCCTTCTCGGTGAGTGGAAAGCAACCATCACACACACTTGTCTCACAGTAGTTTATCATTTAAACTATGTTATATAAACTAGTAAAAACATTATTTCTAACAGATATTGAATATGATGATGAGCTAGATGTGGATGATTATGACAGTTGGACGCATGATCGTAATAGTTTCCATGGATACCCAGCTAATGATAGTGGGAAACATATGACATCATCCAACTCTGGATATCGACATCCTCTACATTACTATACTTCACTTCATGTCTCTCCCTATTTGACTTCTGGAAAAGTTCAGGCAAAAGAAAGTGTAAGTAAATTTTTACTTTGAGTCACTGAAATGAATTCCTATAGAAATGATGCGAGTGGATGCAGTTTTTTTTTTCTTGTAGGATACTGAAAGAAAAGCCAGATTATTACAGGAAGCTAAAAAAAGCAAAGAAAAAGCTGAGAAGAAGCGACTTAAAAAACAGGTAAATTGTGCATTTGTCTATGAGCTGCTGAGGAATGACTAAAAATCAACTAATAATGTTCATTACAGAAACAAAAGCAAAGAAAACAAATGGAGAAAGGAAAACAAAATCCTGTTAAAAATAAAGAGGTAATTGTATGTAAAACGTCTTAAGAAAAACGGCTAATTATCGTTAAGATGCCCACAAATGCAGGCAGGTTTCTTGGTTGTACAGGTCAAAGATGATGCAGAGCAGTCTAAAGCAGAGGAAGATAACCCTGCTGATGAGCAGAAGGATCACGACTCCAGTGGGAAACTGGAGGCTGCAGCTAAAGATACAGACACTGACAGTAGTGAGCAGGAATCTGGTGATGAAGATGACTCCTGTGAGTCAGAGGTACTGGAAATAATGCCAATAAAAGAGTTTCTTTTCCTAATAACTGTATAAGTAATAGTAACACTGCGAACGCAGGTTTGTTGCTAACGATGCTAAATTAAATCATTTAAAAAAAAGACATGTCTGCTCATATTCTTTAGGAACTGGACATGACAAGTACTTTTGTGAGCAAAGCTGCTTTAATAGCAAAGCGCAAACTGGAGCAGAAGCCTAAAGCTGAAAGAAAGGAGAAGAAGAAAGAGCAGCGTAAAAATGTCTTCGATCAAACCCGTGAGAACCAGGAGGTTGAAAAGGAGGCTCAGAGGAAGGTGATGTACTCGCTGAACAAATAAAACCCTTATCATTCATGGAACCGCGGTAATTAGTCGGCTTTTGTTCACTAAACTGCCTCTTTTGCTGTTTTAGCAGGACTCTGTTGCCCCCGGTAGCCCCACCATTGAAGATAATGTAAAAATAAGTACTGATCTTGCAAGTAAGTATGTTTGCACCCCCATCGTTTAGTATGTGCATAATGTTTATCGGCAGGATTTACTTTTAACTGGATTTCTTCCTTTTAGTTCTAGGAAATAAGTTTGCCAGTGGAGGAGACTATAATATGGCTGTGAAGTATTTCACAGATGCAATTAAGTACAACCCTATAGAGTTTAAGTAAGAGTATTTCCTTCTTCTCATTTACATTAAATGTATTAAGTATATTCACAAAATCCTCTTTAAAAAAAACTTTTTCTGCCGCAGGCTGTTTGGCAATCGCTCCTTCTGTTTTGAAAAGTTGCACGAATATGACAAGGCACTGGCTGATGCCGAATTATCTCTTGGTATATGTCCAGGCTGGGTTAAAGGCCTGTACAGAAAAGGCAGAGCTCTGGCGGGTCTAAAGGTAAGCTCAAGGTTTTTTTAAAAAATATATTTAATATATAATATTGAACTGTGACTAGGAAATCATAGGGTGATTAAAATTTGTATGTGGTTCTTGTAAATGTGGCATTTAAAGTTAACCCTTGTATTATGATCAGGCTATTTCCAAGGCAGACTGCTCCACCTTTGCTCCTTTTGGCACCGTCATAGATTACTCATATTTACTCAGACATGGAAACAGAAGCAACACAGTGCGTCTGGCTGAATTTTAACTTCAGCTCTCTCTTCAAACCAACACTTCATTTTGTAAAATCTAATCTTACAAAAAATGGTGGACACAGCAAACTTAGACATTGCATCCAGAACATTTAGCTGATGTTGCAAATACTTCTGTCAAGTATTTTAGATAATTTGGTGGTTCTCTCGGTGTTGCTAACTCTGGCGACTTGTTTTCCAAAAAGCGATAAATCTATTAACTTTTTTTTTTGCTGTTTTTTTGCATGTATCTTTTATTTTTAATGAGCATCGCATGCCCCTCCCACATCCACAGCTATGGTCTCATCTCTCAGTTGCAGTCTGGTCGAGATGGGACGCCAACTGGAGCTTCATAAAGTCAGATTTCTTTTGTGGTCATTTTAGTCTTTTGCTCCAATAATAAATGCAGCAGGTTGCCAGATCAGGAAGAAGTGTTGAGATGCAGCAAGACAATAGAAAGAAATGAACGGAGCAGTCTGCTGGTGAAAATAAAAACAGGAATGTGTTAAAACATTACTAAGGAGCAACATGTGCAGATGATTTTAGTTCCACATCAGAGGATGATTAAAAACTTTTTTTTTCTTCTTTCAGAGGTATGAAGAGGCTGCCCAGGCTTTCAGAGAAGTCCTTAAACTAGACAGCGCATATGCAGAAGCGGCCCAAGAGCTAATGCGGGTGCAGATAATACAACTAATGGTGCGTCACTGTTGCTTATTTTCTTTATGCTCTCACATAAAGGCAGGGAGGATCCATTATTTTCTTTGCAGATGACCGTTCCCATTATCCATTGCGTAAAATGAAGCGGAAGTGTGTAATGATTTATAATGCAATACTATTTTAGAAAATTATTAAAAATAAGATTTTCATTACTCAAACAATGGCCAAATCTTAAAGATGTATACATGGTCGCATTATTTATCAAAAGAAGACAGAACAGAGAGATTAGTGTCCCATCGTCTACTCTAACAGAATGACTAGATGACAGAGTTCAGGGCGCCGGTTCTTTAGCTCAGTTCAGCTCCATCATAATTCAGGATGGGGAAAAAGTAGGTTTCTTTTGGGTCTATCGTTGCTACCGCGTCCCAGCTTCCTTTTCTGTTTAACGGAAATCTTTTTAAACTTCATTTAGCTTGTTGAAGAGACAGCCAGCTCCTGCCGTCTCTCTGCTGCTGCATGCAGCTGCTCGATTTGCCGTTTTATTTACCAGCCAGTTGAAGCAGGTGTCTCATCAGCTGCATCGCGGTATCTAGTTAGCCTTTGCCTCTAATTTGCTGGTTATCATTTCTAGCCCAGATATAATTCTGGATCTGGATGCAGCTCTGTCGTTTTATGATCAACGAAATAATAAGAGCCGACGAAGACCCTCTTGGGTGGGTGTTTTAACTGTTGTGAGCCATTGTTGTGAAATCGCCTCATCTCTGCATAATTGCAGTCTTAACATGCTCCATTTATAAAATCTGTAAGTTTCCTCAAATTTTGTATGTATCCAACACCAGCACAGGTCATCCCAGAAGACATTTGTGTGAATCAGTGACTGTATAAATACTGGGCTGCGCATATGTCACGTTACCCATACGTTTCTGAATAGCTGATTTGAAGCCATCTTGGTGTTTTGTCATTACCGGAAAATCCCAAAATGGTTGAAAAGGTAGAGCTGAGAGGCGCCCCCCCGAGTTTACATGACAGAAAATTGGACCTATTAAACTAAAAAAAGTTTTTGGAGCCACTCTGTAAACATGTTTATTTCAGCTGTGAAATCGGACATTTTAACATGGGAGTCTATGGGCATTGCTTTCTATCGGAGCCAGTCATCTAGCGGTGAGGGGTGAACTGCAAGTATTTCAACTTCCGTATTGGTGTCACCATTGGCAGCTAGCGATTGCCGCCTGGTGTGAATATATAAGATCAAATCACACTATTAAAATAGACTGTTATGCTTGCTAGTTAGCAAAGATCAGAAGTGAACAACCGAGCTTCCTGGGGGACCAGGTGTCATGGCGACGTCCAGTGTTTTGCCCGGAAACTGGTGGATAAAATGGGTTTTACCTGCAACTCTGAAATATAGTAAAAGTCATAGTTGAAGCATAGACAAGCTTTAAAAATGCTGCTAGTTTGTCTGTTTGCAACATAACTCAAAAAGTTCTGGGTAGATTTTGATTATATTTTTTTAAGAAATGTCATAAATGGAATGAGGAAGATTTCGATTTTGGAGGTCATCTAGATTACTGCTTGGATCCAGATCCAGGAAGGCTTTAATGTATCCTGTGCTATGTGGGAATGCGGATCATTTTGCCATTAGACCATCTAAGTCACAAAGTTATGGACTAAAAAAATGTTTGGCAGGAGTTTGAGCACTTTGAATGCTTCTACTTTTTCTTTTACCTTTTGACACAGAGACAAGTTGGTTATTGGTTGTTTCTTAAGTTTCTAACATGTAAATCTATGTTTGGCTTCAGGAGTATGGCTACACTCGGGAGCAAAGCTCAAATGCTTTAATAATTCACAGGACAGTAAATAAAGCCTTAGAGGTGCTGTCCAAATTAAACCACATGCCAGGTGAGTGTAATATCATCAAAGGTCATCTTCAAACCTTATTTAGGAACAATAGCTTGAACATGATTACATATGAGCGTTTCCTTTTAGCATATGCTTTGTGTTTTAGGAGTTGTTGTGAACGGCAGCCTCCCAGCCGCTCAAGTAGCAAATGTCACCGGAGTGTCTCCAATCCTTTCTGCCAATACAAGTCCTGCACTTATTGGTCCTGCTCAATCCCACAGTACGCAAAAACCACTTCTGAGCAAACCTTTAGGCCCCGCCCTTAATTTACCAAATGACCCGAGTCGATCAAAGCTCCCTCATACCATCTTTATGAAGAAAAATGGCGATAATCGACTGCCACCGTGAGTATTTACTTTTACTCCAGTGTGGTTAATTCAGTTAAGATGCTTATTTTATGACACACAGGAAATAAGTTTTATCTGAGGAATTAAAATAGTTTAACACAAATTGTCTTCATATTTGATGCCATTGTAGTCAGGAGGTATAAAGAGCATAAGTTAACTGTTTAATCTGAAGGCGGCTTCAGGTGTGTTTTTATGACCGTACTAACGTTAAACACCTAAATATGAACAAAGCATTTCACATGCTAACAAATGCTAACTCAAAAAAGATGAGAAATTATCAGATAACTTGTATATTTATTTCCATTTCCATAATTAAATGACATTTTCTCTCAACAGGGACCTCTTTCCAGTTTGGGTGGGGAACTTGATTTACTCAGTAACTGATGCAGCAATTACCAACCTGTTTAGCAAGTGAGTGAAACCAGTGTAAAAGCCATGTTGCCATGAAGAGTTACTTGTTTTGTTCTAAACATTGTTGTCTTCCAGGGCAGGGCCCGTCTATAGTGTGAAGGTTCTGCATTTCAAACGCTGTGCCTTTGTAAACTTTACAAAACAGGAGCATTGTGATGATGCAATCAGACGTTTTCATGTAAGTGTTGAATGAACCACGCATTTCGTGGATTTACTGAAGGACTGTTATATAATTGTACTAACACACCCGACTAAAACATTGCAATTTAATTTTAGAATTATTCATTCTTATCTGTTTTTAATAGCTGATCTTGTTTTAAAACAAGGTCATCATTTACCTACATTACCTACCTAGAGTAAATAGTCATGGAGTAGCCTTGCATTTCCAGACAAGCACCTCTTTATCTGTCTTAAGTTGTCAAATGAGCAACATGAAAGTGCTCCTATGTTCACACAAGGTGTGTTACATAACCTCTTGTTTTATTGTGCCACACATACAGTGGGTGTGTAAAACATTGAGACTAAGTTTAATTGCCACTACATGAATAGAAAGTGCTGGATTGGTGTACAGCATTAAATTTGCCGTGTTGTTAGAGGAATTCTGCCAGAGCAAAGTTAACCTGACTGATTATATCCATCTGACTCAGGGGTCCTCGAGATGTAACATCATGTGACTTTTAGATACAACTCTTGTCCAGCATACCTGAATAAAATGAACATGCAGAGGAGGGAGTTTGATTCAGGTGTGTTGGAGAATAGATGCATTTAAAAGTTGCAGGATGGCAGGTCTACATGATTTCTGGCATGGATCATATCTATATGATTTTTCATATGGAAAGTGTACTACGATGTTTATCAATCAATGTTGCTATTTACTTTAATTTGTTTGATAAATGTAGACTATATTTTTCACAGCTCACCCCTCTGAAATGATCTCAGGTCCCGAACCCCAGTTGAAGAACTCCTTTTCTAAAGGAATAATAATAAAGTTTAGGATTTATTCATGTTTGATCATGTAGGATCGTCATGTTCAGTGAAAAGTACCAGCGTTGCTAATTATCACACAATAAACCTGTTTTTTGTTTCTCTCCTTTTATCACATCTGATTTCCTCTCTGTTGTTTCTCCAACTCTTCCAATACATGTTATCTTCATTTTTCAGGGACATGAGCTTAATGGCAACAAGATTGCTGTGAAATATCCAGACAGGATTCCTCCAGGCATGGGCATTTCGAAGTCTGCCCTGAAAGCTGACGACCTGCAGGATGAGAACCTGAGGTTAGTGTTCTCGTATCGGACAGACTGAAAGAAACTTTTAGCTCTTTGGAAATAACATGATTCACTTTTTCTCTTATTGAAAGATTTAAGCATTTAAGTTTATTAAAAACCCAGTTTATAACTTGTGTGCATTTTTTTCAATTATATGCTGTGTATTTTATTATGAATAATATTTAATAATATGTGTAAATATGACCCTGATATTACAGGTTGTGAGCTTAATGATTAGTAAACTAAATAGCCATGTTTGTCACAAACTTCTTAAATGTAACAATTATTCATTTTCTGTAATCATTTAATTCTCACAATAGTTGCTTGGAGATAATTAGCAAAACCATGTGTGTTAAAATGCTTACCGTTGTGGAGACACAAGGTCAAAATGTTCCCATGTTGGGGTTGTTTTATTTGCATCCTACATCATTATAGTTCTCTTGCAATTAAAGATCTCTCACAAAAAGCATAACTGAACCAAAGACTTTAAAAGTAATCTCACTTATCTATGGTCACATGATCGTAGATTCAATAGAAGTGATCCAAACCAGTCAGCTTCAGCAGAATGAAGCAGGCTTCATGTCCCATCTCTTACTGAACTTATGTTATTAAAATAAACTCTTAAATGATTGAAGTGTGATAATTGTGCTCTGAGAATAACTGAATCGTAATCCATTAATTACAGGCAACATGTAGTTGGCAGGTCTGGAAGCCGAAGGCCTTTTCGTCCTTTCAAGCCAGACTCCAGAGGAAACCCCTGACCGGAGAGAATCTGACCTCCGTCTGAACATTGTCTTCAAGAAATTCATCACTTCTTAATCAATTTTGTCTAAGTATATCTACAGTCTTCTGAGACTTTGCTTCCAAATTAGCATATGTCCTTTTATTGGATATAGAATCCATTTAACAAGTGTTTACTTATTAGAAGATGGCTGACAGCTTTGAGTCGTTTTTGTTTTTTTTAACACGGAAGTTATAACCAAAGTTTTTCTGAGCTGATGATTCAGGGTGTCAACAAAAGCTTCAAGGTTGCTCGTGGTTTGAAAAAGTGCATGAGGGCCATTTTTTCCTGTTTGAGAAGGTTTTTAATGTCAAACATAGAAAAAAACGTTTTTGCCAGTTGCGTATTCACCAAATGTCTGAGTCTTTTCTTATAGTATTATATACTGCATCACTTTCTTTTCAGTGTTAAGGAAACAGTGCAAGGTGCCATCATCACATATAAACTTAAGCTTAGTTGTGTAGCAGCCTCACAGTTTTGTCTTGCATCTGTTATCTCAAGTGTTTATTCAGAATTCAACTAAAAAAAGGAACTTGTTTACTTTCTATAAACTCCTTCACTGCCTGTATTATGTGTCATGAAACATACTTCAATAAAAGATACTTTAAATGATACAGGAATTCAGATTAATAAACAGTTTTTACATAAGGCTGGCTTCAGTATGGAGATCTTGAAAGCAACTGAACCAATGCTAGGAGTTAAAAGTAAAGTAGAGGTACTTACGCCAGTAGATGGCAGCACAAGCAAACTATTGGGTCTGAATTGAGGTGAGGTGATAATTTGGGAGAAAATTGTCATTATTTCCAAAACACTCGGTGTTAATGTGCATGTGTGGAGAAAAACTGCCAAACTACCTGCTGCTGGAGCCATTTTATACACATCTTGAAAGATGGGCTACAGTAGTTCCCGAGATGCCAATCTGTTTTGTAACGGCAACTTTTGGCTTAATTAGAAGCAGGAAAATGTGTAAAGTGCACCCAGCTGTGACTATGTAGCAGCACTCTGATAAAATCTGTTCTTAACCCTGGCAATTAAACACTCTCCTCAGGCCACTTCTGTTCAGACTGCCTGTGGCTGAAGAAAGCCTTGATGATGTTCCAATTCCCTGGCAGGTGAAATGCTGAAGCATCGTTCCTGTTTGAGGAGCACGTCTCCGTTACAGAGACACAGGCATAATAGTACGTACTGGGGGACAGCATGTGTAGAGAGCAGGTTTGAGTCATTTCTGCAGCATTCTTAACTTGTTGGCATTTCTTGAAGCAGAAATAAGACATCAAAACCTAGTTTTTCTCCTAAGAAATGTGTCAAAATGCTTCCTCTAAAGCGTTCCCCATCCCTTTTTTTTTTTTAAAAAAACCTCAATTTAGATAAAAGTCAGTTAACTGTTTTTTTAGTGATTTAAATAATATTGACTCACATTACTTTTTGAGTAATGAAACTCTTTCCACCTGGCGATTTTTTTCAGTGAACCAGTTCTCTACTATTGCTCCTATTTTATATGGTTCAACAGGGATTCATCTAACATGGCAAATACTTTCTCATGACTACTGTGGCTCAGTTAGTAGTTATTTTTTGGGGGGGGGTTCAACCTGTAGTCCTGTTCTAGACAGCTGCATCTATATAGTTCTGTATAAAGAGTATGGCAGTACCAAGCATACGTGAAGGGTTTAAAGCACATTGTCATGCCTAGATAAGCTTAAAAAAGGTGCTGTGTTAGCATAGACCATTTGTGATAAGACTTAATCATTTCTAGATTGAGGCAAATTTGTGTCAGCCAGCATGTGTGGAAACTTACTGCGAGGTGCTTTTAATCTATAACGGGTGTACACGAGCTATAATGTTAAGCAGAGGTCACTCAGTCCTGAGCGGCAAACAGGAAAACGTGTTAAAAATGTTAAAGAGGTGTGATTCAGACTGCATAAATACATTGAGTGAGCGTTCAGAAAAAGCTTGCTTATGTCCACGTTTGGTAACAAATCATGATAAGTGCTTCTGGTCTGGTGCTTGTCTGCATTCTTTGCTTTTTCAGCTCTTCCTGCTTACAGAAGCCAGGGCTGCTTCACGTGCCCGTCAACAGAAAGATGTTTACTTGTGTGGGGATGTACAACATGTACAGTCTGAAGATGTCACATTGAATGTTAACACCAAATTGAATTGAATAAATGGTAGAGTTTGGATTTTGCTTATCATTTTGGAAATCACCAAAAATCATATAATAGAATCTGAAGCGTGATTATATACCTGCACACACAATACATCACAGCGGGTCTTTTTTCTGATGGTTGTGGTATTATTTAGTGATTCAGAATTTTTAAATTACTGATCATAAATATGCCTTCATTCTGTAAATATGGGATTGGTTAGTACATGGATTCTGGTGCTTAGAGCACAACAACAGCACAACAAAACAAACAAAAAAAACTTAAGAAAACACCATGAACTATGTCTATATCACTTTCATGTCACGCTTTTTTTTTCTTTGTAAAAATCATTTGGCATATATATCTAATATATATATATATATATATATATATATATATATATAAATAAGAATATTAGGAGGAAATAATAATGGAATAATTGTTTCTGGGAGACATTTTGTTCTCTGACTTATAAAAGACGTATAAGACATAAGACTTTGTAAGCTGATCAGAGCAGCAAATTAATTTAAACTGTGAAGCTCAGTTATGTCTCTGCCTTACCCAATACGTCCATCCTTCAGCAGATTAAATCATTATGAGGTCTCATTCTTAGCAACAAAAATGCAAAGCTTAAGATATAACCTAGGTACATTTTTTTGTCAGTACACACACTGACTTCCACCTTTAACGGGTGTGTTTCTGCTTCTAGCTGCAGTATCAGTAGGGTTGTTATGATCAATACATTTTAATAGAACATTATCTATTATGCAAATGTCAATACTTAAATTGTCTCTTTTAAATTTAAAACCACTATTATACTGTAATCAATCATCCATCCATCCATCCATAAAAATATGTTTTTTCCTTTGAGTCTTTCTAAGGACAAATAGGCCTGTCACAATAACAAATTTTGCTGTGCATTTAATCGTCTCAGTAATTATTGCGATAAACGATAATATTGTGCTAAGCGCTTAATGTTGTCATTTTTAGACAATTTTCAACTAACATAATAATAAAGCGGTAATAATGCAAACTGCTCTCTTAAAAATAAGAATAATTAATTAATTTCTAAAGCACATGTAGCTTGATGTGCAGACTAGATCATGTTGACTTGCCCTCATGCACTTTGATGCAACGTAGTGAAACCTATTGCAATCCAGTAAATCCAGGTAAAGAAAGAGAAAAACAAACACTACATTTATTGCAACCGGAAAACTTAAGCTCATTTTTTCTTATCGCACCATTAATTGACTTATTGTGACAAATATGACAGCAGAAGCAGGATGTCCAGAACACTGACAGGAATATACCAAACTAACTCATGATCTCCATCAGTTATTCAATACACTATGAAGTTGTTGAAAACAAGGTGGACGCCATGCTCTTGTCAGCGTTACGCAGCTGTAAATGAAGTAATTATGACAATGATTCAAGTATCAGTCGTATAATAATGGCTACATGATTAGTTGTTAATGGCAAAAGGCATCACTCCAGTTGAAATAATCATTGCACAACAAATGGTTTTGATTTCTCCAGAGCGATCTGATGTTATAGAGTTTAGTTTGTGGCAAAGATGACATAATTGTTTACTTACTGTTGCACCACTATGAGTCTTCTCCAGCAGGGTTGTACAGTTCTTTTAGTTACTTGGGAAGAAATTTCTACCTGTATTTGGTGTGAAGGTTTTCCAAAGTATCCAGATTCTCACTTCTGATCACAGATATTGCTGTTGAGTTGATCAAATTACATCTTTTGGTGCCCTTGCTTCAATTTGAGAACTATCCAGTGGCATTATTGCTAAAGACAACTTACATCCATATAGTCAATATATTTCAAACAGCACCTCAAACCAAAACAATCTAGATACTGGAGCTTATTGGAAAAACACTGATTTAAGTGTGAAATGTTCCTTTAAGACAAACAGCAGGGGGTTAAAACATCATCCAGGACTTATACCAGGATGGGTCATCGCTGCCTGAGGCCTATAATCAGTGGTGGAGGATGAGAAAGGAGAGTAAAGTGAGGAACCTCTCCAGCAGGTTGCTAAAACATGGCCAGCCTCTTCTGTCACACTCCACAGTGGGCGCTACGGCTCACGCACCGTAGGGCGGTGTATTCATCGATCCAGCAGGTTTTCCATGTATTCCTGCTTTAGCACACCTGAAGCCCATTAAATGGATCCAACAGCCTATCAGGTTCTCCACAAAGACTGATTAATTTGACTCAGCTGTGTTGGAGCATGTATACATGGAAAACCTGCTGGACTGTGGTCCTCGTAAGATCGGATTAAGTACCTTTATCGTAGGGTTTAACATGAAAGAGTTACAGCTGGGCAATGAAAAGAACCTCTCAAAATTAAAAGTTAGTAAAATAAGAAACTATCGCAGATATGTCCTACAGAATTTTTCTAATATATGCTTTTGCTCATTAAAATGGCGTGAAGATCTCAAATGCTGGTTCTTGGGGGCCAGTTTGATGTTTCCTTGCTTCAACACACCTAATATTAATGGGTCATTATTCAGAACTTAAGTTGTTAGATCTGATTTATTTGAGTCAGATATGTTGGAGCAGAGAAACATCTAAAAGTGGTCCTTAAGGACAAGAGTTTGAGATTCCAGAATAAAACTATTTGGTTAATAGCTGTTTTGGACCAGTTCACCCTTACTTGAAAAGAAAAGAATGAAAAACAATCTCAGATTTAGAGACTGTTGCTCATGTTGAGATCTTAATGTTGGAAAAAAGAGGGTAGAAATATTACCTTAGTGTTTCAAAGTCTGGAAAATATTCCACCTGAATTATAAAAAAAACTGCACATTCATCTGTTGTCAGTCCCAAAACATAAAGCACAAAACATGGCAAATAAGAGCAGGTTTAATTACAAACAACATCACTGAAATACATCTAAAGTATTTTGTGCTTACTTCAGTTTTTTTATTTACTCTTAGAGCCGGTTTCTGATTGGACAGTCTATGTGTTGCCATTTGAAGCTGAAGGCACCTTGTTTGATCTTTTCCCATACTGTAACACTGGAGACCGTTATATCTACAGTAATACTAGAGTAGAAAAATAGAAGTTGTGTCCTTTCATTCTAAGATATCGGGAGGTGTTTTGTACATGTTCCTGATTTCAGAGAGCTGTAGTGGCTTCCTCTTTCAGAGGCTGTTTGTGAAGTCCTAACCTCTATTAATCCACTGCAGGCGGCAGCTTCTGTCCCGATGTGACAGCTTTGAGTACCATCTCCACCTCTGTGTATTCCACTTTGTACTTTCTGGCCCGTGTCTTTTTCCACTGAAGGAGTTGCCGCTCTGACGCTTCTCCCAGGTCAGCTCCACAGGCAGACGTTGCTCATGGCCTGGCAGGAAGAAGTGCTCTCTGCAGGAGAGAGGTAGATCTTGCCACTGGGGCAAACGCAGACCTCATACACAGCCTGTTCCCGGGAAGCCTGACTGGGAGATGCTGTGTAGATGCCAAGCGGTAGGCTTCCAAGTTGAATGCTGTTTGCATCTAGAAGTATCTGGAGGGGAAAATACAAGCGATTTGCTGGAAGTCATTCAAATAATCAGAGGTGTCCTGAGGTAATGTGTTACCCACTGGAACTGATAGACACGGGGAGTCGCAGGTGAAGTGAAATACTGCAGCACTGACCTGATAAGTTACTATATAAACAGTGAAAGTGGGTTTTACTTGGAACGCACCGCTGAATTAATTTTTGGTTCTTGGAATAGTGGTCATATTTGGCTTGCAGTTTCAGATCGAACGGAGACATTCAAACAAGCGCTGAACAGATGGAAATGCAGGTCCCATATCAGCTGTAACTAATCAGCAAAAACATCCTTGTTAGTCTGCTGCTGTTCGTTCTTAGTCATTTGCACCAGACAGAAGAAACTTAACCCCACCTCAGTGTGTGCTTAAGAGACATCAAACCAGATTCAGCTGAGTAGTGAAAGCACTTTTAGAGTATCAGAGTATCAACTTCCGCAGTGCTGGGCTAAGGTATGTAGGCAAACACGGAGACAGGACTCCTGTCATAACGTCCTCAGAGGCTCATCGCACGTGATCGCACGTGAGGCTCATCGCAACTGCTGCCTTTTCACACAGGACAATGATGTGCAACAAAGACTCATTAGTTCCTTCAATTTACTAATTATTTTCCCCTCTGCTTCATATGTTGTCACAAACTTCTAAATATTGGTGAAATACACACACTGGACTGAATATTTGTGAAAAATCCAATGTTCAAAGAAACTCGTAAGGCCTCCAGAAACCCTGGAGAACTGTTGATGAAGACCAGAAGATTTATGGGAAACTGGATTTAGAAGATTACTAAAGAGTCTTGCTCTTTGTTTACAAAATATAAAGAAACAAGGGGTAGATTAATACTTTTTTAGATCATATGTCATGCAAATCATTAAGCTGATTCAGCATTTCTACATCAAAAGTTCCAGCTAAATAAAACAGTAGAATAAAAAAGTTTCTATCAAAAAGCAACATATCCTAAAAACAAAGATAAAGACAAGTAAAAGAAACACAAAGAGGTCTTTTCCTCCTCACCTCTCCCTCTGTGGACTCCAGTTGTAGGTCCTTTCTGCTGATGATCTTCAGCGCCCCCTTGGCAGCGCTTACTTCCACCCCTCTGGGAGCCTCCATACTCAGCGTTCTGGTCGGAGCCTCCAGCCTTTAAGGAAAAATTGACACCCATGGGTTTAAGCAGGTAACTTATTTCTCTGATATTAAAGTTGGGCATGAGCGGCAGTAAATAGTTCAATTTATTTTAGAGTTTAGACATGTTTCACCAGAAAGCCAAGGTAGTAAAGCATAAAAAATTACTCAAGATTTAAAAAAAAAGACAGCTTTCTGATTCGCCTGCTGCTAAGAAGCCAAACCTCCCCACCTGAGGACGATTGAAGCGGCCATTTATGTTAAAGTAGCTCCTCATTATTCCAAATCATCCTGAGCAGCTCATAATTCTAACAACTGATTCTGACCTTCAGCAACACTGAGGCTAATGCAATTTGCATTTTCCTCCTGTGGACTATTTGTTTACACCCAGAAAGATAAGTGTAAGGGCCAATCAACGTGGAATTTGTTTTCATAACTCATGACTATTTCAAATTGCTTTTCTCCCCCACATCTTCCGTAAATCTGTTTTCAATGAATTTTAAATGCAGGACTTTAAGAAGGCGCCTTGAAATTGTTTAAATCTCCATATACCATCTGAAAGTGACACATTTTGGATTATGCAGGAATGGAGAAAAGGGAGCAAATTAATTTAATCTGCATGTGAAAAGCCTATCAGAAGACACAGTTTAGCCAGAATATGGCTTTGACCAGACCTGTTTTCAGCTTAATCCCTTTATTTTAAGCAGTTCATTTAACAATCCCACTGCAAAACTATACATTCATGCATTTGCAGCTTTATCATTATATAAGACAAGAAATTCTAGCTCCTATAGCAACACTAACACTAACTTTTTAATATTTTTCCCCATCCTAAAACCCTGCATATCATTAGTGAGCCACATTTTCAATAACTTCTCAAGAGTCCACCGATGATCCATGACTTGGACAGAGGAGTCATTAAAAGACTCATTTGCGACACTCTGCACTAAGCTGTATTGTAAGAAGTCAGTGATACGCAGTGCATGTGTATTATATTTTCTCTCTATTCAAAGCAGTTCACACACACAAACACAGGGTAAACCTACCAGAAGACAAAGTGCTCAATTTCCAAAAGTGCTTGTTTCAGAAACAGTCCAGAACAAAGCATTAAATTAATTAAATAAAAAAAGATGTCTCTCCGGTTTTAAAACCAGCTCAGACTTCTTTCATTATCATGTGTTCTTATAGTGGTTTTGAGGCTCCAACTGTGCCGTAAAGTCACATTTAAATAAATGTGCAGAACTAAACAAGCTGTCAAGGAATGATTTAATTTAAAGCAGGTGTGTTGCAGCGAGGAAGCATCTAAAACCTGCAGGAGATGGGTCCAAGAGGTCTGGAGTTGGTGGTCTTTGTCCTGCAGTGTGTGGTTAGGTCTCGGAGTCTGAAGATATGCCATTACCACTGGTTGGAGAATCTTATTCCAATATGTCTGTTTATTAATTAGGTCCCAATCAGGTCACCGGTAAAACTGTCATGACTGGAACACATGTTCTGTGACTAATCAGGCTGTCCTACAATGCATAATGAAACACTGATTGATAATAATAAAAGCGAGAGAATACTCAGGCACAAATCTGCTTATTTAGTTTTTTTTAAATCCTAAATAAATTAAATTACAATATTTTAACTGTGGTAAACTGGTAGAAGATCACTTACTCACATGGGCAAATGCTGCCTACAAAGGACAAACACTACATAACTTTCAGAACTAAAAGTTGTACCGGTTAACATGTATTTCTCAAATAGAACGTTCAGTTTTTCTCATCTTAAACAACATTCAAACTAGAAAAGCACTCTGACAGTAACTCTGTCCGTGGAGCTGGGGATTCCTGGAGTCCGCAAGTGCACGGTGAGTCTGACTCAGCCTCTGTCGGGCAGCTGGGGCAGAGATTCTCTTAAGGAAATTTGATATAGACAGCACCTTCTGATGAATTAGGCTAGATTAAGTTTAAGAACTATAAGCCTCGACAAGCGCAAACCTCTGCCAAGCTCACAGTTCCCCTTCATATTGTGATTCGCATACCAAAATATCACTCAGCCACACATGATCTTTTTCAGAGTGAAAAACAGCAGACAGAAACAGTCTATAGGAGGCATCAGCTGCAATGACACGAGTGGCTATCCCCCCATGTTAAAGAATTCTTCAAAATGTTCCTGCATCCAGACGGTGACCCAGATCACCTCCTAAATTTAATAACTTCTTCTTCCCATTCTAGATATATTAAATTGCATTACAGTCATTTAGCAGACGCTTTTCTCCAAAGCGACTTAAATCTGAGAATAAGAACAACACAATCAGTAAATCAAACAGTAGAGGACATCATAGATAAGTGCAGTCAAACTGCTGCTGTGTAGCTGGGCACAGGTATTGCCTGCAGTGCTAGGTGCATCATTTTTTTCCCTATGTTCATTAGTTCGGAGTTTCTGCAAAGAGCTCGAACAAATTTCTAAAGTTAGTATATTTTCCTATTGATCACAACTAAGTGCAGAAACGTTGCTTAAATAGCTGTGTCTTTAGCCTGTTTTTGAACGTAGATAAGGACTCTGCAGAGCGAACAGAGTTTGGCAGTTCGTTCCACCACCGAGGAACAACAGAGGAGAAGAGTCT
>JBAMHX010000006.1:9636567-9646970 GCA_037177515.1 Pseudomugil tenellus | reverse complement strand
CCCCCCCCCCCCCCCCCCCCCCCCCCCCCCCCCCCCCCCCCCCCCCCCCCCCCCCCCTCCCCCCCCCCCCCCTCCCTACAATAGGAAAACGAGGAAACTATCAGTAGGAGAAATCACCATAAAAATGTTAATGTCTTGTAGAGGAATTTCATGTATTAGATTAATTACCTTGCTCTTAAGTAATATCTTGTTGAAAGGTCCTTCCATAAAGCTCCTAAACTGATGTCTTGTTGTCGTAGTCGAAGAACAGAACCCAGATTGATGCACGTGACCAAAGTCTCTAAACAAAGCTCCTCTATCTGACTAGGACAGAATACTTCCAGACTTCTGTGTGACGGCAGATCTCTGGAGAGATTCTCCCCGGGTTATAACCTTGTACCATGTCTGTATGTCTTAATGTATTGTCTCTTTGTGTTTTAATGTTTAATGTATGTTCAACTTCTTTTATTCTTCATTATTAAATTTATATTCTTCTCTATCAAAGAAACCAGTGTCCTCGTCCTTGACAGGAATAACGGTCATCTACAGTCTCTCAATTTACTCTTGACTCTTTATGCTTAACTTCAAGTTCATTTCTTAATGCACAGTTTATTTCCAATTTGCTTTTATCTTTCAATGTTGAGTTCCTGTCTAAGTATTTATAGTTGTGTTAACACTAAATATATGTGACGTCTATAGGCATTTCTAGTTTAAGCTAATAATTATACTCTTATGCAGTCTCATTTTCATCTAACTTTCTTTTTTTCTTTTAGAGGTGCCAATTATGATCTCAAGTGTATAATTATCTCAACTTTATGCAACCTTGCGGAGGTCATTTTGTTCATTTTCATTCCCCTGCTAACTCCTTTCAAATAACTATCACATCATGAACAAGTTCACCAGCATGCTCAGCATCGCAAAAAAAAAAAAAAAAAAAAGCATACTTAATTTGAATTATCCCTTTAAAGAGTTTATAGGTCTTCAACAGTTTCCTAAGGTGACTGAGAAGCTCTTGCTCTCCTAAACACTTTGCTGGGATAAAAAAAAAAGGATTTTTAGTCACCGTGCCTCTTGTGGAAGGTCAAGTGCAGATCAGAGTGAAAGCACATAAATAGAGCCTGCTGCTGTAGGTGCAGTGGGCCCCATCAGACTGAAAAATGACTACAGCTGCTATAAGGCAAAGGATGCTTTCTTGCGTACACCACAACCAAAAGCAAGAGCCTGATGCACCGCTTTAGTAAAACAGTTTAAAAACAAAGCAGTCTTATGTACTTTCCAGTGGGGGAATGTAAAATAAAATGGAGACATTTAAAGCAGAGAAAAGGTACACTGCTCAGGGGTTAACAGTAATCCTTATCAAGATTTTGCACACAAATATTCAAATTCTTATTATATCTGGTTTTTGTCCTAATAACTCATTTCCATATTGATAAAATAAATGGCATGCTTTAAAAGCAACAGTTTATTACATTACAATATTATTATGCGAATGAGCTATTTACATCTATATTTTTACATTAAAATGCTACTTGTGGACATGTGGACGACTACCAGGCACACAATAGTGGGCCTAACAACCTCATTTCAGCAGTTCACCTTGTATGTTGTTAACATATGGAAAGTGTGTTGTGAATGTCATGAGCTCTATGTGCTTATTTGTTTATTGACTGCTGGCTGCATAAAGAACCCCTTGGGGACAATAAAGCGTGCCTTACCAAACTAGTTTACCGTTTTTTCCTGCGAGAGTGCAACAAGCAGATGTTTTAAGCTGTCTTCGGCAGGTGTGAATTTAAAAATAGTGTTTAAGATCTTCTCTGACACTTATTGAAGGTAAGGTAAGACTGAGTGAAGGAGAAGTTTCCCTCCAATAAAGTTACACCTGCATCTGCTGTTATTTATAGATCAGGCGGACTCCCTGGAGAAAATGATGAGAGCCAGCAGTCAGAACAGCAAAGATTTGATTAACTGTATCTGGGCACTCTGCTGCCTCATACCATGCAATTTTCTAGACACATTTCAGTTTTTATATTCAATGTGCTTTGAATACCTTCTGCTGCAGCATTCCTACTCCTCATTATGATCACATACAACATCACTTAAACAAAGTTTAACTATCCTCTTAAAACAGAGAATGGAAAAGTTCTTACCCATTAGAGAAGGAAAAAAATCTGCTGTCAATTAAATAAGTTGATAGTGACTAACGCAATAATAAGAAGTTGATGGATATTGTGTTTTATGTTGCGTTTGAATTGTTGTTCAATAGAAATATAAAAAAAATAAGCAAACTAATATAGTTTGCACTGCTCATAAATTGTTATTGTTAAATGTGTTCTTGAATAATCCTGTGAGGCATTTACTGTAATCAAATGTTTCCTGTAACTTTAACTGCAAACTTCAGTTATTTTGGCCATAACACATCAGTAAAGTGCTCTAATTGGGTTGAGACTAATTTTTCCACCCAACGTAATAATTGTCTTATTTCCAAAAATACATTTTAGCCATTAAAACAAAAAAACATTACTTTTTTCAATCTACTTTTAATCAAGTAATTATTGGGAGTTTTGCCTTGTCTTAAATGGCAGATATGAAATTTAGAAGACATAAATTTGAGGACAAATTTCTGATTTTTATACATAATTTTCTCATGATGAGCTGTAGTATAAAATATTTTAATATATTTTATATATACTATAGTTTGTTAAATGTGTAACTTTTGATGATCAATTTGGCACAAAAAGCCTTGAGAGAACATTTGTCTTTGTTGAGCAAAATATGTCCCCACAGATTGTTTTACATGTAGAAAGTCACTGGTTCGAGCCTAAGCTCAGTTGTGTATCTGCATGGTGTAGTTGTGAAAGTTTCTCGTCTATCTGCGATGAAATGGGGACTGCTTCGGGATGGATGGAAGCTGGAAGACGCAGCTCTAGACAGGTAAGATACTTTTTTATATCAAAATCTTTCACTTTTCCACCAGTTCTCAACATTGACGCGATGTTGGGCAAAGTCTTTTCAATGTACTTGATATGATATGAATATGATAAGTATCCAGTAATTTCACTGTGCATTGTTACTGTGTGCATTCCTGGCTTCCTTTATGTCCACCTGCAGTTTGTAGCAACAGGCTTTCACAATGTACAATCAAATTAAAAGCCAAAGCTGCAGGATTTATGTTCCACTCAATGATTTTTTTCCCCCTTTGTACACATTTAAACGGAAAGGAGGTACTCCGTGAAATCAGCCAGTGTTGTTCTTAGCATAAATTAGCATAAATTGTGTCTTAATGGTCCGTGACAGAAATTCATTCAAATACATCAATTTATTAAAACACAGACACGCAACCAAAGCTAATGGACTGACTCCTTTTCTAAAATTATCCACAGCAGCTCTTTAAATCTAATTTGACCACACTTGAGCCTGAAACAGCAGCAAACATTATTATTACCCTGATATGTGTACAAAAAAATGCAGCTAAAATAAATGGCTAAATCCAAGAAAGTATTTTTTCCTCCATTTGTTTTAGATGTATAAAGACAATCTGCGAAAAATGAAAGCAGGGTAAAGGTGAATTATTACAATAACAAATATTATTTTTACCATGTTCTACTAATACCAATATGATTTGACTGGTGGATGTATTGGAGTGTAGTGGGATAGACAAGCAAAAAGCCCAAAAGCAAAAGTTTATTAAACCTGAAGATATTTAGGAAGGGTCAAATCACTGGTATGGATCAAGCAGTGAAAACATCAAAAGAGAATGCAGAAACTACTAGAATTGAGTTAAAACTGTACTACAAACTATTATAACTAGAAGGATTTGGGGAAACATTATCTTCCCAGAAATGTGGTTGGAAAACAGCAGTATATCCTTAAGAAAACCACTTATCTGAGGCTAATTAAGGGGGGGGGGGGGGGGTGCATTAGTGCAAAAAAAGAGATGCATATAAAGTCATGCAGCCATCACACCTAATGCCTCCTGTACAAGCCTGTAGGGGAAGCGCTATGATGTAAGGTTGCTAGAGTTGGTCAGGTTCATACTCAGCAACATTAAGGTAGGTAGTCCCAAAGGACTACCAGAAGATGATCCTTTTTCTTCCCTGATGACACAGGAATTTTCCAATATTACAATGCCAATATTTATTGGGCTTAGTTTGAGAAGCAGTGGTTCAAGCAGCATGAGCATCATTTTGGCCAACACAGAGTCAAGACTTTAACCCCACTGAGAGTATTTGGGAAATGCTCTATTAGGCTTTGACCAAGGGGTCAGACTCTCCCATCATCCATACAAGGTGTTGGTGAAAAAAATGTATGCAACAGTGTATGTAGAGTAACAGTTAATACTGTGTCAATGCTAAAGCTTATCAAAACAATGCCACAGTGAATGCTGGCCAGACTATTTCACCTCTTCACTAAGCACAACAAACTGGAAATAAAATGTTAACCTACTACTTTATTATAAACTTCATACTTTAATATGCTTATATGTCTCATTTAGTGGCAAACAGATTAAACAGAGGATGTAAACTCCATTCAACATCCCTTAATATTTCTATGACTTTTAATATTATTTATCTCTGTTGCTGCTTGTATTGTGTCATTAACTTGTTTAGTCCTTAGTATGATGTTTTTACAATTTATGTATGTCTGTGATGTCCTATTCACATATTTTTACAGCTTTTTGACATCATGGCCAGGGGACTACAGAGAAAAATGGCCTTATGGCTAATTCCGGTCTGTTTTTGATTAATGTATTATCATGTTTTTTTAAGAAATTGCATTGTCCCCTTCAAATAAAAATAATCTAATCTAATCTAAAAACTGTTATAAGAGCTTGATTAGTCTACAAGGAAAGTATGATGATGGCTCGCAAACTGTCATGTACTCCAACAAACAAATTTATTGCAACATTTCATACCCAACTGGGTCTTCGTCAGGCATGAAGGGTATGAAACTGAGCTCAGCACCCTGTAATCAATACAAGACATGGGTGCCTTTGGCCTTAATAAGAGCTTGATTAACCTGCTGACAGTTATCAGAATTCCCACCCAAAATTAATACATGTTTGAAAGAGTGTGGCTGTAATAATAACAACAGCTTAAAGCAATGCCTATCATTTAAAATTCATTTTGCAGCTGCAGCGTAAAAAAAGACGATAGTTATCTTTATATTCCATTATCTACTGTTAAAGATGGCAGTAACAGCATATTACATAGTTGTGTGAACACCACAGTCAAGTAAGTAAAAATATCTGCTGGTAGTATTATACTATGGAGGGAAATAATGGCTTTCCCCATTGTTTAATTTGGGCAACTACTACAGTCACACAAGGTTTTTTTAAAAACTTTTATTGGAATGTTCCACTTGATTTGCCACTTAGCTCTGACTTAAACATCAAAGAGCAAGAATAGTCTATTCCAAGTTGTTACTAACTCTGCTGTGGAAACTGTTCCCACTATTAAGCCACTTTCTCCATTGATGGCCCTCAAAATTCAAATTATCCGTGAACCTTAGCTTCTAGTGCTTGAAATTGCTTTCTGCCCCATGCCTAATCACTGAAAAGAGATCGGATGATCCAACCGAGAGTCTGATTTGTGTGGGAGAAGGAAATCTGGATCAACTTTGTGCTGGCACTGTGTTGGATAATCTGCTAAGCATCAAAGAGGAGAGAGGGAAGAGAGGGAATAGGAGGAAATTTATTGTAGGAGCTTGATTGGAAGGAAGAGGGAGACTCGGGTTTCCTTGTAATCATCTGTAATCTCCTAAAGGTTGTACGTGGCCTGAGAAGAGCCGAGAGGCAGCCTATTATCCATCTCTTGGCGACGGGAGGTCTTGATAGTGCACTGTTGGAGGATGGCACGAAATGAGGTGGTGGATGAGGAGGAAAGGAGTAACAGGCGGAGAAGAGAGAGTAATCTCTTTAATCTAACAGCAAATATAAAGTGACATCAAAGTACTGTCAAGACTGGACTTAGAAGAGTATTGGCCGTTGCTGTTAATGAATTGATAACTTCTTTCAACAATAAAAGATCAATGCTTGTCTGCTTTGGAGAGATCATCCTGCCTAAAACCTTTTCGCATGTCTTGCAGTCGAATGCTAGTTGTGCCAAGTTGTATTGAGTATCGTTTAACAGGAAACTTCAGAGTCGATGAAACAAGAAAGAGCAACTCACCCTTCTGGACTGGATCTCACTCACATAAAGAGGCAATTGAAACTCGCTGACTCCCTCCAAGTGAATCCCTTCCTGGTTCAGTTGGAGTTTTCCCATTCCATCCTGAAACATAATGATCACCAGTGATGCGATGAGTTGTACAAATCCCTTTCAAAGGAATGTAGCTTCCTAACAGCAAACAATTCCTCTCATTGGACTGATTTTTTTTCAAAGAGCAGGAGCTGCTGCTACCAGACAGGCTGGCAGACAGGCAGTGGTGCTGAGTGACAGTTAAGAAACAGGACATGACATCGAGGTGCTGATGCTATAGACACTCAGCCTCACACTGACAGGCTGCCTTGCGTGGGAGGCCACTGAGGAGAAACCAGCAAATGTGGCAGCTGTAGAAATGATGAAATTATTCATGGACATGTTAAAGGAATTAATCAAATTTAAAGTCAGTCTGGTTTGCAGCAGTTGACTTAATATTGATATAAAAGTAATCTTATGATTATTATTTGTAGTTGTAGTGATGATAGTTTAACCTATTTTTTCTTGCATATTTAACTTGACATGAAAAATATGTTTAATAACAGCAAGACGCTGAAAGCAGAAGCATAAAAAAGCAGTGGAATAAACTTGTATTAGACAAGATGTTACAAATGTATAAGAATGTGATGATTCTAACAACACAGTAAGTTCAGAAAGTCAGTCATGGTCAAAGCAGAGGTTTTTTTTTATTTTATGGTAGACAATAAGCCCGTCAGAGAGGTAAACGTATATAACTGCTGACATTGAAAACTGTTGAATTATATCCAAGTGAGCTGCTCCAGGGTCCAGCTATTTTATGCTTCTGACTCACCACCGTGGTTTACAGGGATTCTTACTAAAAATGGACCCATGAGAAAGAGAAAATAGTTTTACTTCTGCATTTTTACGTTACGTCTAAAATAAGCAACTGAGCCTGTGATAAATAACTTTTACTAATAACTTAGTGTTGTTTTGTTGTAAGCAAAGTTGTGTGAAAACAGACAACTTTAAATGTACTGAATATTACAAGCACATATCAGGTTATCCAGGTTTAAAATGATTTTAAATCCATTTGCAAATGTGAGACATTTAATAATTGTCCCAGTGGTAGATGTCCCAGAAAGTTCACCTCGAGGTCAGACAAACTGCTTTTTTTTTTACTAGTGATAGTGGGTGTTATTTCTGAGCTGAAATTTTTGATAGCAAAATTATCCTAATCTCCTCACAGTGAAGGATCCAGGCAGTGATTTGGATCCCCCCTTACTTACCCCTTAGCTTTTTGAGTTATGCTGCCTCCATGGTGGAGGTAAAAATTCAGCTTTTTACTTTTTCCTTATTAACATGTAAAACTGTTTCTTGCTGTTCTTTCAACAAAAGAGATGTTTTACAAAAAGAATGCAAAGTTATATGTAATACATTATGAATGATTCTGCAACATTATGACCCATTTTATCCCTCTTATCAAATCAGGGCATGCTAGTGGTTGCAGATAATCTTGTCTTATTTCAGCTGAATTAAGTCTAATTATGCCACAATAAAGGAAATGTAGTTAAAGCGCAGCTTTTGGAGAAATTTTAAGGTCAGATCAGCCTGAAGAAATGAGTTAAATGAGTCTGCGGAGCCAGCAGCATAAGAGGATGGAGATAGTGAAATAAAGGGGCATATCAACATCAGGGAGAGCTCCATCATATATGAGAGCTGGGACTGGGAGCAGACAAGAGAACAAAATCAAAGGATTGCAGGAGTAGGGTTGGGCATAGTGGAGGCCTTAGTATGTCAGCAGACAGATGTTACAGTCACTACTGTGCTGGAGAGGAGGTGATGTAGTGGAATCAAATAGTGCTGTGGAAGGTGGAGAAAACAGGACAGAGTTAGCGCAGTCCAGCTGTACTGTGCTAAGTTACCTGGGACAGATTTTGAGTTTCATTTAATAAACGATTGCAATTCCATCTTTTCTGGGGAAAGCTGTCAGCTTTGTTTTATTTTTATGGCGCCATTTCACGTCAATGTCGTCTCAGCCATGTTTACAGCGGGCAGACAAATGTTTCATTGCCCAAGTTCAAGAAAAGCGTAGAAATACAACAAGCAAGAGAGAATATTGTTCACGTTTTACCAAACTGCTTTTTAAAGTTACCAGGTGATTTATCTGTAACAAGTGCAAAATGAAGGGTTAAAGCTGGATAACTATATACAGAAGCAGGTTAGTTGGTGAAAACTTTATATTTAAGCTTAATATTCTACAACACGGGATCTCAAACTGAAGGTTGGGACCTCATGGGGGTTCATGAGATCATTTTGGCTAGACATCAGATAACTTATATTATAAATTTTACATACACACGCATATGCACATTATATATATGTGTGTGTGTGCGTGTGTGTGTATATATATATATGGATTTTACATTTTTACCATGTCAAAACTGAACCAATAATGTAAAGATCAATTTTAATTTTTGCATGTATAAACAACAAAGTTAGTACACGTTTTAAATTTGGTGTCATCTCCACAAAAGAAGCTGATTTTAAACATAAAGGTGTCATCGCTCTGAAACAAATCCACCAAAAAAACACTTTATACTTATAATTTACAAAGATTCTCCCAGTTTTACAGCCTTACACTGACAGGATGCTGCAGGAGGAAACAGAATATGACCCACAATTAATCACACAGTTATCGAGTGAGGATAGAGTCATGAACGCCACCGTATGTTATCTCGTGTGTGTATGGCTCAAAAATGTAAGAACCAATGTTCTATACAATTATAAACAAGTCTGTATGCACACAATGAAAGAGCAAAGTAACAACACTAAACTACAGGAATGCTCCCCAATATACTTGTTGCTTCAGCAAATAATTTAGAACCAGAAAATATCAAGATTTACCAGTTTATAATAGCTGCTCCAAATCTACCATTAACCAATAAATAGAGCTCTTTTATTTCTTTTTTTAATAGTGTTGAATAGTGTTGTAGGTCCTGAGAGATTTTGAGTATCAGAGTGAATTTTCTAAAACAACACCTACAGCACTGATTAGATCTTTCACTCAGCAGACTGATGGGAGGTGTGGGGGGGGGGGGGGAGTAAAGGCGTGATCTCAATAGTCAGGAGACATCTGAGCCACAGGAAGGGAATTGCTGGCATCAGGAGCCAGTTGACAAAATGGTAAATTGTGTGCACTGTTCCTGAAAATTTAACAGGAGCTCGCAGCCTGTTTTGGTTTTGTTTGCTATAAACACATTTCCGTGTCAGACGCATCAGCTGCCTCGCATTTCTAGGTTTTCATAAAGCCAAAATGACACAAAGCACACAACATAAAAAGATGTTTCACAAATGCATTTTTTATCTCCATCTTTGTATCTAATATTTATGAAGTGTTATGTGGGAAGTGTGTATTTTACCCTTTGGGGGAATCAGAAACATCAAATAAACAATTTTACTTTATTCAATCTTAATTTCTGAAATTATTGTCAATATTGTCAGCAAAATGTTGCTATTATCAAATAAAATTGAGCTAAATTCAGTCATTTACTAACAATACCAAGTATTTAACTTTCTAAATATTATTTTATTGGACGTATCTTGTTCCTCAGAGTTTGAGGAAAAAGTTTTAGAAGCCATCTCGAAGTTCTCCAAAAACTTCAGGCTCTTCTTTTAAACAAACTCTTTTTACTTATAAAACGTAATAAAAAGGAAAGTAAATTCTTCTGAAAGGGGAACTTTTTTTCTTAATCGCATTTCTAAATCCAAACAAGGCAGAACGTTTGTCATTGCATGTTTTCCCAGTACACTGTGCACTGACAAACACATCAGAACCGCTAAATCAGAGTTGCCAACTTAGCTACTTTACCGTTATATTTAATGAGGTTTCAGACCCCTGCATTTACGTAAAAAAACAACCAGTTGCAAATCTAGCAAGTTTTTCTAGTGTTATTGGAGACTGGCGTGAAAGCACATATTGTGTATTCTGACCGTGGAGTCACTTTAGATCTTTTTTATGTCTTTTTCAACAGGAATGCAATTAAATGCATTTTTTCAGACAATACTAGAACTTGACTTGACTGTGTTATTATATGATTTAGTCCATATAAACCAAAAAAAAGTTCCTTTATGAGCCAAATATTGTTATGCAGAAATTGATTAATTCAAAAACCTGTAAATATTCAATCATTAATTAATTTTTGGTACCACCTAATATAATACGGTATCACAAGGAAAGCTCTCTCTCTCTCTCTCTCTCTCTCTCTC
>JBAMHX010000006.1:9580530-9619429 GCA_037177515.1 Pseudomugil tenellus | reverse complement strand
TATAAATGAATCAAATAAAGTTAATCCATACAGTGAAATTGCGCCGTACTTGCAGTTTCGTAAAAGTGTCCATAGGGGGCAGCAACGTTTCTGCCAAGTCAAGTCAATCAACCCCGAGATCCATTTCTTAGGATTAATAATCAACCACTGAACAATAAATTCGCCATCACAAGGATGTCAGACACGAAGCAAATGCTGGCACAGAAAAGGTATATCTAGATTTTTATCATGGTTAATCGCTTCTTTAATTATCTCTCTCTTTTTTCCCTTTTTTTTGGAACAGATACATGCCAGGAAATTAAAATGTCGTCTCATCTTTTAATGATCTTGCAAACCTACTGATAGCGGTTGTATTTATAGCTTATATACGTGTGCTAGGGTGTAATTAAATGTATAATTATTACAATGATTTTTAGTCTCAATTACAAATTTTTTGGCCATCAGTTTGTTTGTTTTGTTTTTTATTATTATTGTTACAGTGCAGCTTTGACTGGATTTTCTGCGTGTGTGTTGCAGTGCTAAAATCGCAGCTGGAGCTGTTGTTTGTGTTGAGAGTGAAATAAGAGGAGATGTTACCATTGGTGAGGTTTTCATTTTTACCATTATTTATGTTTAATTTGTGTTTTAAGTGTTAAAATATGTGTATTTCCTACTGCTGTCACAGGGGCTAGGACAGTTGTCCACCCCAAAGCACGGATCATAGCAGAAGCAGGGCCCATAGTTATCGGAGAGGGTAATCTCATAGAGGAGCAGGCGCTCATTATTAACAGGTTGGTTCTCTGTGACTTTCATTTTACCTATGTTAGCCCTACTCTGACATTTAACTTGTGTTATGTGTATTCTCTGTAGTTATCCTGAGAATATAATGCCAGACACAGATGGAGTTGAACCTAAAGCCATGACCATTGGAGCCAACAATGTGTTTGAAGTTGGATGTGGTATCCTTTACAGTTCACCAAAATCTCCCAAACATACTAGCATGTCCATTTAAGTCTGTGAAGAGCTGCTAGATGTATTGAACAAATGCTTTTACTATAGAGTTTGTCCACCAGAGAGCACTAGTGTGTTTATTTGTTCTTAGAGCATAGCAGTCTTGATACCATTTTTTAAATTGAGCTTTTATTTTGAAAAAAAGTTGAGCGTTTTAATCTGTTCATCTACCAGTTGAAATTCTTATATCTGATCCAGTCTCTCAAGCTTTAAAAATTGGAGATAACAATGTGATCGAGTCCAAGGGTGGGTTTTGTATTCATATTAGAGTCCTCTCATGTGATGACGCAGAAATGTGGGGGTCAATTTTTGGCACAATTTTTACTCAAACAAATAATTTTGTCTGATATCTGTTGTTTTAATTCAATAAACCTCTGTGTTATATAAAATCTCAGGTGATGTGGGGAGAAATGTGATCCTGACCAGCGGCTGCATCATCGGCGCGTGTTGCCAGATCAACACATGTGAAGTCGTGCCGGAGAACACGGTTGTTTATGGTTCAAACTGCATCAGGCGTGTGCAGAGCGAAAAGCCACAGGTCACTTTCTCACGTCTTCCTCTGCGTATCTGAGGGTTTAAAAGCCTCGTTGATGTTTTTATTTATTTATTTTTTTTATTTTGAAATCCCACAGCCTCAGACTCTACAGCTCGACTTCCTCATGAAGATCCTTCCCAACTACCATCACCTGAAGAAGACCATGAAAGGAAGCAGCACACCTGTGAGGAACTAGAACAGATGCAGATCCAGAGAGAGAAAAAACACTTGACGCTTACACATTTCCCTCCAAGCATGCACTTGTCTCACAGTTAAGTGTTGTGAGTTGCTCCATGTGTCTGTTATATTCCATCGCACATCCCAGCACTTTTACTTCGGAGCAAATTTTCAACTGTTTCTGAATGACTTTGCACGTGAGAAACCTGCGTTTGCAATGTCACTTTATTTCAGTGTGATGCATTCATCTATATTCATACATGTTCTAATAAAATTAAACAAATTAAGCGGAGAAAATAAAGGTGGATCTAGATATTCAATTTAGCCCTGCTGGCTTTAACTGTGTTTTATCTAATCACCACAAGGAAGCACTATTTATCAATTGTTCGCACTCTTCTGCTTTGCTCTCTGACGGCTTTGTTTTTAATCAGGCGATGTGTCACATCCAGACGAAATATTTATCTCTATGTCTATACATAGACATGAGATTTGTGTGCTAAAAATAATCTGTGCGTTTAAATTTGGAAGCTAAAAGCAGTTCCTCAGGGGGATTTGTACTAGAGTGTGTGCTGATTTATTATTTTAAAAAGGGCAATTATCGATCAAAAGTGATGCCCCCCCTTTTTAGATTTGGTGCCAAACTCCTGCTTTCTGGCCAGATTGGTACAGTGGAGACTTTGCAGATGAGGATTTATTGTTACTGACATGGGTGTGGTTGCAACTTGCCTTTTTAAATAATGCTTTTTTTTCTCCCCTTCCTCTTGTCTAAACCCCCCCCCCCCCCTTAGAGGGTATGTGCCCACCTGTGCCATAGACCCACAAGGTTCGGTTGTATTTAGATGCTTCAGAGTCTGCATTGAATCCCTGCTTACAACACCTGACACGAAAAGTTCAGATGTCACCATTTCCAGTTATTTCCTGTGAACTCATGTGGCTGTTTAACAAACTTTAAGTTTAAGGGCTTCGTGTTGTGATGGACGAGCAGGATGCTGTGCAGAACAACAGCTCCCTGTAGGAGGCCCGCACCTGGTGTCGCACACTTGCCAATACTCATTTGAACATGCTAGGATGGAGTCCCTGGAGGAGTCCACGTCAACCAGGGGCTAATTATTTCAGCACTGGAGTGCAGCCGGGGCCACGTCTTGGCTCCTTTCTTTTCTCACTTCTGCTTTTTTTTTTTTTTTTTCTTACTACCATCCTATTAATTTGCGGGGGTGTTGCTGAAGCATTAGTTTACTTTAACATGACAAGAAGACAGATGCTCCACACAGTTGCACGGATGTGCAGAGTGACAAGGACCAAATGTGGTTGGGAGGGGTTTGGCGGGGGTAGTGCGGCTGTATAATCTCTAGCAGGATTTTGCACAGGCAGTGTTGCTGTGATGATAGCAGTTCATGGCGGAAATTGAGGGGAAGTTCAGATGTTCTATAAATGGAAGCAGGTATTTTTAGCTCTCTCTTACTGCACTGTTGTGAAACTGCATTATTTAGCTTCCACTGGTGTTTAAAGCAGACTTTTGTACATCAAAAGGGATGTTTTCTTTTCTTTTGATCACATTATCTTACAGCAGTTATTGGGCTTTGGCTGCATTCCTTCTAGAGTCAATATTATCCTCTCATAAATAAGGAGTGCTACTTAAAGAACACCATTCTGGAACATGTTGAAGCGCACCATTTTGCACTCTTTAGTGCATCATTATGGTGCTTTCAGCAGCACTTTGTCTGCTGCAGCCTGTCGTGTTCACAGGCCACCAGTTGCTTTTGTAGGATAAAGGCTTTCTGACAGCTGACCTTTACATCCAGGTTCGCTCCTTGTTATAAAGCTGAAATGTGAGCTATAAGCCACTGTGATTTGCATCGCAGTCCCACAGAAATAACGATGCACACCACAACAGGGACTGAGAACCGCTGGATGTTAGCAGCATTTGGTCATTTGGTCTTGTTCCCAAATGACCAAATGCTGCTAACATCCAGAGGTTGTTCCCAACTTTACCATTAAAACCACTACATATACTGCAGAATGACTTCCCTGACTTTTCTCTTAGTGCTAATATGAGCCTTTTGTATTAATTACAATAACTGAGATGAAATCTTTTCACCGAGCATCATAAATGAAACCTTTTTCAGTAGTATTTCACTATATTAATAACTGTTTTACCATTACCATTAGCTTGGACGCATCCTGGTTGATGTTTGTAGGCTCAGCCTTATTGGTTGGGACTATTCAGGGGTTCTGGAAGATGGATGAACACTGGATTGTAGAGGAGCAGTGTGGTTTTTGTCCTGGTGAAACATGGAGAGGCAGCTTGAGTCCCAGGTTTAGTTGATATCTTTTTTTTTAATTGAAAACCTATTATATAAAGTGTATTATAATCAAAAAGGAACAATTATGAAAGCTAGCCCTTTAAAATCTGAATAAAGTGGTATTTTTGTATATAAAAGCACATGGTTTGCAATTTTGCAGCTAAAAGCAAAGTCCAGAAGGCAAACATGCATTTGTTGTCATTATATGCACATTGTTAAGCAAGCCTTTAAGTTAAGAAGTCACAACCTGGGTTTTAATTTAACCTTTTATTGGTTTTACTTCACACTGCAAGAGAAGAAATAATTTTACACGCCTCCCTTTGACCTGCTCTGAGTCATTTTGAGATCAACAATCAAAGGGAACCTTATTGTGCAGACGTGTGTCAACATAAGGGATCTTAGGGTTAGAAGCCTTTAGTAACAACTCGATCCTCCCTGTTCACTGAAGCAATTAGAGCTTCTAGTGTAGTCTAATGACAAGTACACTTCTGCTTTTTGTGTTGCTGCTCAACAACACAGCTGCAGGAGTTTATTATTTTATAATCGGTATTTATATGCTCATATGTTCTCTGAGACGGTAGAGTCTGCACCCTAGAGGACAAATGCATGCTGTACCCAACAACCAGCCTCATGCGATTCTACTTTTTTGATCTACAATTGTTTTTTTTTCCCCTATGTAGGTTTTGAAGAACATCAGCACATGATAAAGTTAAAACCTCTGCTACACACCCTTACAAAATCCGAAAATGATTTTAAATGATTAACCCTTAGACCACATTTCCAGCCAACAACGATCACCTAAATAAAAAAAAGCACACAGATCTTCAGGGTGAGTTGTCCTTGGTGGATTATTTCCTGGCAGAAGCTTACATTTTTTCCTGCGGGTGTTTGCTGATTGACAGTGAGCAAGGCGAAACTCAGCATGTGCCCTGACATAAGTGAGGAAAACGTGATAATCTGCAGATAACATTAGGGGGGAAATTCAGCTAAATTAAGCCTTTTAAGTGTTCTCTTGTAGATGTTTTAATTTGCGTTTTAAGCCACACTAGTGGCAAGGCCCTAGGAGTGCAAGTCACTTTGATCCATGCTGAAATATGTCTTTGTATGCAGTAGATAATAGCTGGTAGAATTAGCACAGATATTCTTGCCCCCAAAGGAGAAAGAATTGTTGATCCTCTGATTTTTTTCTCCATAAGCTTGAATGCATCCCAACTGTGCAGGAATCAGTCTTCCTGGCTGTCTATATGTTAGATAGCATTAAAGCTTCCCGCCTGCTTATGTTTACATTACCATTTCTAGCATGTTGCCATGGAGAATGTGAAACTGATGTTAGTTCTGAGGGTGAATATAATGTTTTGATACTCAAACTGTGTGATCAACCTATAAAATAATAATTAACAGTAAGAATATCTATAACACATACCCTTTTTTTAGGTTTCAGTATCACATTCTATTCACATTCTCTAGCATGTAACCTCAAAAATCCATGAAAATGAGCTTAAGTAAAGATTCTGCAAATGGGTATCTCATGCATTTTGAGACATTTTGGGAGTTCCATCCATCCACCAATTAAAGACATGTAAAGGATGGAGAGGAAATTGGCAGCATGTATGTGCAGTATTATTGGCAGAGAGGTCAATATAAAGTGCAGTTGAAGTTATGCTAATGTAAAAGGCTCCATTTAACATTATCCGTTGCATCCATGTTTTAGGAATGCTGGGGGAAACTGGAGTATCTGGAGAAAAACCCATGGAGACACTGGAACAGCATGTAAAGTGTGCACAAAAAACACATCAGATGAAGTTTAAATCATGACCCTTCTGCTTGAAACCTGCAGCTTGATTAGTTTACTTTGTTTATTTTGAAGGTTGCTCATAATGGTCGAATGTGGCCAATAATGGGAGAGATGGAGATGCTGGAAAAAGAAATTAAAACTGGGAACATGCTGGAGTGGATAACAGACCCTGGTGCAGTTTTGATGCAAAGCAAAGTGCATGCTTGTTACCAGTGGATGCGTGCCTTTTGGTCCAGTTTACCATGTAGTTGTAATGAAAAAAACCAAAGTGTAGACAACTGGAGAATGCATCACAATGAATCCACGCTGTCTGCACCCTCAAACGTCAGCACCATTTTTGTCTTTCTTCCTACACTGTTGCATTTGTCAATCCATTTCATATGTGCATGTTGTGATGATGTGTGTATCACGTACGGGGGCTGAGTGAACAGAATTTGAAAGATTAATTTAAAAAAAAAAAGTGCCAGTCAGTGTCTGTTTAGCCCGAGGGGCAACATATACATGTTAGAGGCCACAAGTGAAAAGACTGTAGTGGCTTCGATATAAAACATGGATGGGCTTACTGTAGCAAATGGGGTCTTTGACAGAAGATGTGCTGTATCGGCATCACTTCAAAGGCCAGAAAGAAAAAAAACGCCTTAACTAAAAAATAATCTAAAAAATTTACTGCTATTGCAATGTAATGTGATTTTTTTTTGGCACCCAAAAGCTGAAAATAGAAATAAATGAGTGAAAAGGAGGAACCAAACCTCTCGTGCTAATTAGAGCAGGTCAATCTGACCACATATTGCTCTCTGGTGATCTTAGAGGAAGATCAAAGGACACTAAACATAAAGGAGGAACATTGCTTATCAGCAAGTCAGGGGAATGGAATGGCCTGGGTTAAAACCCAATGAGAGCCACTTACCCCCCCTAAATCATTCGCAAGGCTAAAGCATGCTGCTCTGCCACACAGCGAGCTGCTGCCATGTTCACCACCAGCCCTGCTTGCTTTCACAGACGACCTCCGCAGCGTTCTTCTTCTTCTTTGTTTTCTTTTCTCTTCGTTTGTTCCTACTTTTGAAGCGAGTGTGTTATGAGTCTGCTTTGTCTCTGATTTGCAGGAGTGGGAAGAAAGAATGTAAAAAAGCAAGCCATCTTTGAGTCATCTGATTGCCAACTGGGCAGACTGCAGAACCTGCAGGGGTCCACCCTTGGGGGATCCAGCAGAGGTCAATACATTGGCGATGTGTCATGATAGATTCTTGTTTTGGTGTTCACATCAAGCTGGCCTTTTAACTGCGAACCAGTGATCCTGAAGACAGTATTGAATAATCCAGTTTGTGTCTCAATCTTCAGTCTTGCCTTTTTTGTTTGAGAGTTAAACTATGTGAGGCTTCCAGAGGCTGTTTTAAAGGAGTGGATGTAGTCTGATGGTCTAAAGAGCCAAAAAGTTTTCGTACAGTTCGTACCACATGCTACCCAAACACCCCTCCAGCCTTCTAATACACCCTCTTTATGATTTAAAAGCCACATCTTTGACAATATTTCTATATTTGTAAGGAACTCATACCTATCGTTGTTTTCAAAGATGCTTTTCTCTCACAAATGAACTGGTTTGAAAAGTAAAACCGGTTAGTAGGTATCTATACTATACATTGTTTCTATCAGACAGTGGATGTGGTTCAGTGTTTTACCCAAAGACACTTTTAACAAGTAGAAGAGCTGGGAATCTTCATAACTTCCCCAAATCCTGCATGGTATTTATACTTTAAATGACCATAAATGGAGGTACTTTTAGTGTTTGGCTCCCCTTTAAATGACAGTTCATTACTTTATGGCTGTAAAAAGTGGCATTAAGTTCTTGACGAACATTTTCCTTCGCTCATCTGCAGCTTCTGTTCTCTTAGAAAAAAAAGATAAAAAAAAAAAGGTTGCTTCAAGCTTCACAAACCAGGATGCAAACTAGTGGAGGAACTCCTGATGGCTCTTTCCCCTTCCTTTTATAGTCCATGTCTTGGAATTAAAACTGATTTAGCAAACAAGGACTGAAAACAAGGAAAATAGATTTTTTTTCTCATTTTCAAACATGTAATTGTGAATATGAGATTGTTTTTGCGAGATACAGCAATGTGAACACATTACCAGTTAAAATATGGAAACATCAGCTAATAGTCATTTATTTTCCATGCAGCTTAATCCCATACAGGGGGTTGGAGCCCGTCCCAGCTAGTAGCAGGTGAGAGGCAGGGTCCATCACAACCAGCCGCACTCAAACTCATTGGTGGAAGCTGCAGTACACAGAGAGAACCCACACATACACTGGGAGAACATGCTAACAGCACAGGTTACCAGTGTTCAGACTGTCCTCCAGCCAAGACTCGAACCAGCAACCTCCCACCGTCAAACTTAGACTGAATAGCAATAGTTAGAAAACTGAATCTGCTCATTTATTTATTGCTCTATATTTCATTTTTAAGTTGTTTAATTATTTTATTATTCAACTGTAAAGCGTTTTATTCACACTAATATGTGCTACCTTTTTTCCTGCACAGTTTCTTTGTAATGTGATACGTTGTGGCTGACTTTGCTCACAAAGGCAGGGAAAAAAATATTGCACATTTTACATCTAGAGTCATGTGCACTCTGCCTTTTTAAACACGAATAACAAATAAATTTGCTCCTATGAATAATTATACTGTGTCTTATTTGTGGTTTTTGAAAGACATTAGGGATCTAAATATGAACGTTTAGTACAGTAGGGTCATAGACATCTTGAAATCTATCTCTAAATCAGCTGCTGCACACGATGACTGATACTTGTGTTAACCAACCAAAATGAGGGATTTTAAGCTTTGGACCTGGTTAGATTATATTTATGCAAAGCGAATCTATCTGGCTGCCTGCTGGAGCTTTATGTTTAGCCTACAGTTAATAGCCCTGATTTATTTTTTTTATTTTTTGCACAGGAATATGCAGAAAAAGTTCCAACCATGCGCTTTTATCGAGCTTTTGCTTGTGCTGCTGTTACTCGCCACATATAAGCGTCTTCAGCCTAAATGACATTGTTGCTTTTTGTTCAGCTAGCAGGGCCGTAAATAACACAAAGATATCTTCATGTTCGGCTGGACTATGTCAAAGCTTTCTGACATGTTACCCAGGACTCCGTGACCAGACTGTCTCTTAGCTGCTCCTCTCCTCTTTCTTCATCCCCCACCCCCCTCTGTGTGTGTTTGTATGTGTGTGTCTGTGTTTATGTGTGGGTTGAGGTTGGGGGGGAATAGAGGGGGCACCCTCCCTCTCCAAGCATCAGACCACACAGCTCAGCCCTGAGACCTGTCAAACACAGCTGGGACATCTCCCCCCCTCTCATCCCCCTCTTCTTCCCTTTACCCCTCCACCCCCCCTCCGTACCTCTCCTCCCCCTTTTCTCTCCCCAGACTCCAGCAGAAAAGCTTTGATACAGGAGTGTTGAGCAGCTAGGGGAAGATTTCCATTTTTATCTGCTTCGAAGACTCCGAGACCCTCCTCCCTCTCTCATCATCCCCGACTCCCTCTCATCAGCATAAAAGAGTCTAACCATGTCCCTTCTTCATTGTGTATGCTTCAGATGCGGCGTAATTGATATAGACATGATCAGGGAGGGGAAAGAGGAGAAATCTCCAAGACCAATCCACGGCGACTTCATCTCCTTCTTTTGTTTCTGTGGAGGTGCAAGTGCAGCAAAAACGACTCGTTCTGTTTTCTGCACTGGCTGTCACGGAAAGCGGGCGTCTGTCCTGTGCAATAAATGTCACACAACGTATAGTCAAAGTCTCCACAACAGAGCTTCTGTCAGCTCTTGAACTTATCATCACAGAGTACAAAGTGAGGCAGTTGCTCAAAATAAATGTTTTGAAATTGGGGAGCGCTCGAGGCTGCCTTTGTCACCTGATGGCTGCTTTTAAGGCTGCTTTCCAGCTCCGGTTATAGACAATAACAGCCGTGCTTGTAAACTTTACAATGTTTTCTCATCTCCGCTGCAGTTGAGACATCGCCTCCATCGCTCCAGGGCCTGCTTCTTTCCATCCACAGAGGTCATAAATCAAACAGTCTTAAGTGAGCTGCATTAGTGCACCTCGGTGTTCTAGTCTTGAGCAATGCACAGGTGTTGTCTCCAGTTTTTCTACATGAACAAACTGCTCTGCTTGTTTGAAGTCTGTACAGAAATTGCCATATTGATGGTACCTGAAAAGCACTATGCTTGCCTGAAACCACAAAGCTTGACAACAGGCCTGAGGTGATGAGCTGAGGCCCACGTGAAACAGTCAGGTTGATAATTCTCAGCGTATCCTGCTCTCTGCTGAGTGCTGTGTTTCAAAATGTTGAGACAGCAGATACACAGAACATGCCTAACTGAATAAAGTCATCTTATGATCCTTTATTGATGATTGGAGCTCTCGAGCTGTTAAACATTAAACAGGCAACATGCTACAATGTGAGAACATAAGTGGAGTTTGTGCAACAGATTATTTTCCTACTTTCCCATACCGTAATACCTTATCGTCAATTTACTGAGAAACTAAATATAGGATGACAAATTTCACCAAAATAGTATAGATATTTGATTTATCTTATGGTTTGGTGTCTATGGAGTGGTGACCTGTATCCTGCCTGCTAATTGCTGGGATAGGCTTCAGTTTCCTGTGACCTGAAATTGACTGAGCTGTATATAAAATAAATTAATGGCTTAACAGTACTCTATTTTTTTACAGTATGTTGATTAATATTATGATTCAATATCATGCTTGCTATAGACATGACTGTCAATAGCAAGACATGTCAAGTGTGTTTGTGTGTTTAAATCTAAAAAGGTCGTCTGAGGGCGTAAACCACAGCAATCAGAAAATGAGAATGAAAAGAAAACTGTGAAAACAAAACTCAAAGTTCAGTTAAAAAGTGTAAAATGAAACTTGTAGTTACTGTAAATTCTTATTTTACTTCTAATCAAAGTCTGGGATGGGGACTTTGACGTGTGTGCAGAGTCCCTGGAGGCCAGTTTGAATCCAGCTTAATGTGTATATTTGGGTTTAATTAAATTCCCAACTGCTGCATGTGTCTCGGACTATAGGAAATTGGATTTAGTGTAATTCTGGGTAGATAAATATATCTACATGGGACTGCTGACGTGTCCCCGGTTTACCATTCCTCTATTTCTCTTGCCTGATAAGCATTTTTTTTTGACTAAATGAAAGGAACTAGTTTAACCAACAAGCAACACTCGGTTATTTATGTACTTTATCATTAAGCTGGAGCTCCAGTTTGCCTGCAGATATCTAAAATAAAATGAGTGAAATGTTTTAAAATCATTTTCCTCAAAGACAAACTGGAGGGGATTTGCATCTTAACCGCTCTACACTGTCGAATATCAATAAACCATTCAAGCATTCAGATAAATATCCATGCATAAAAGGAAAGGGCGTGATTTTGATTTCCTAGAAAGTGCTGCATCAAAAAAAAAAAAGAAAAAAAAGGAAAAAACGAGCCATAAATAGCAGATTTAACCAAATTAACAAGGGATAACTATGCGAGCACTGCAGTACAATGCAAAGTTAAATACAAAATGGTACTTAAATCTATGCTCTGCAAAAGAGAAAGCTAGTGCTAACCTGGTCTGTAGTGTTAAACTGTCCCTGATACACACTGTATGTGTTGAGAGTTTGGAAAAGAAAAGACAATATAACCCCCCTCCCTTCTGTTGCACATTCGTTTTACAGGAAGAATGGGACAAAATAACTGAAACGCTTCATCACTTGGTATACTTGCAATGGCAGCAGCACAAGTGGTAAAAAGTTTACTGCCCCCCAGAAGCCTCTTTTCTGTCTCCATGTGTTTCAGGCCTGAAATGCAAAGCAGTTCACAAGACACACACCTTGAATTCATATAGCATGCGAAGATATTAAACATAATAAAAGTAAAAATCACAACAGTTATGTTCTTCTGGTGTTAATAGAGCATTTTAACAATCAAATTTTGTTTTCATTTGCATTTTCTAAGCCATCTAAACATTATTTAAGTAGCTCTATAAACCTTTTTCTCTACAAACACCTTCCAGCTTGATCTATATAACTGAATACCTACACTTTTGTCAGTGATCGATTATATTACAATTTCCTATTATCTTATGCTACAATTTAATATTTCTAAGGGTGGGGGACCACAAAGGTGACCCTAAAATCCATCTGATCACATAAAACAGGAGACAATTACACATATTCATTGTAAAGTGAGCTTTACCCTGATAAACCTCAGTTGCCCAAGTGTTGCTGAATGTACAGCATATTTACTTTTATATTTTTACATCAAGACTAGGCCTACCCTGTTCTTGACAATATACCATATGTACAGAATACATATTTACACCCATACAGTCTGTATATAATAAAGAGGATGTAAATAAAACCACTATATGTGATGAGTGCAACATCAACAAGCAGACAGTTATGCTTAAAAAACAACATTAACACTGTTGATTTGGCTCAAAGCTAAATGTTATCATCATCAATGAAGCACAAGTCTGTGGAGGAGTGATTAAAAATTCAAATCACAGCATATTAAGCAGACTGTGTGCCAGCTGATGAAAAAAAAGAAACCACAGGGCATTGCAGGGATATCTCAGGCATGTTGCAGGGACTAAAATAACATTCAGCTGGTTCTGAAGGTGATGGCTACAGATTTTTTCCACTGTAGCTGTTGATAAATCTTGATAAAGCTCCGCTGCATCCCACCCTTTACCCCACCCTAAACCCCTCCCTCACGCACGCACACACGAGGAGATGGGAGAGAAGTTTGCCTGCGGCGCGGTCCACTGAACATTAACTGTATTCCATTTAGGGAACAGCAACAAGAGCCTCCGGAGAAGCTTTCCAGGGAATGCAGAGGAATATCCACCCGCAGAGAAGCACCGCTCACTCATATTTACTCTTTCTTTAATTAATTTAAAAAAAATAGAAAGAAAGAAAAAGGAAAGGATAGTTAAAAAAAAAAATTGCTCATCATTAATGTCGCCAAACTAGTGGAGAAGCTCGGGAGAGTGGGACAGCTGCCGCACGCGGACTGTCGTTTGTCGGAGGGTGCTTGTGAAATTGTGGGTCCTGGAGAAGGAAAAGAGGAAGAGCGGAGACAGAGACGAGGAGGAGAAGACCGAGCAAGTGAAAGTGACAAAAAGAGTCCGACTCAGAATGAATAGCAACAAAACCGAGAAGGAAAACGAGCAGAGTGAATTCACCAACCACGAAGAGGAGGTATGTGTCCGAGCTACCTGGGGCTCGCGCGCCGCTAGCAACGACACCCAAATATACGCATTCATGGTAACAATGGGTGGAAATAGCGACTTTTTTAGACTGTAAAACCTTGTTAACTATCGTATTTTCTTGACTATAATCCAATTTCCACCTCATAAAAGTTTAAACTCGCGCTTTATCTTTTACATGATTCAGTTTTACATCTATCTAAGGGGTTCCCTGCTGGTAGTGCGTCATTATTTTCCCAAATAGCTCACCTGCCACTTATTTTTGCTTTATTTTTCAGGTACAGTGGAAAAAAAGGCCCTTTTTTGTTTGTTTTTTTTAAACTGAGATGAGGAAAAGTAGGGAACAAAGCAGAACTTGAACAGTGATGAATCACTAACAAGCAGTTCCTGGATAACTTTGAAGCCAGCACCAAGTTATTAGTTATGGCTTACTGTACAGTGAAGGCAGACTTCACACAACACTGAAAAAGCGGCAGAAAGGGGAATTGTGAGCCAGGGCGAATTAGTTTTCAGTGAAACTGAGGGAGCCATTGAAGTTCAAACAACTGCTGCTGCAACATGTAGGCAATAACTCCTTCTAACACAAGATTACAGTTAAAGTAGCCTCTTCTCCGCGGCTTAATGTCATGTAAATGCACCACAATGATATAGCCTGTTCAAAATGATGGCTGATGTGATGTAATCCATTCATAGAGGGTGAGATAATGAGCTCACTTCTTCTCCTTCTCTTCTACAAACATTGCACAACACAGTTCAACAATATCTCTCTTTTTCTAAATAGTTTTGTAGTGCATGAGATGATTTGCTTTGGCACAGATGTGTCTCCATTTAAAAGAGTGGAATGTTATTTCAGAGTACCACACATCCGCAGCAGAGGGATATAAAAAAAAAGATCAGATTTAGCTGATATTTCTCCTTGAGTAATTTGATTAAGACTCAGGGTAATGTTCGTCACTTTGTAACTGAATAGCCAAGCATACCCCGACTGATGTAATACCATATTTGGTTCTTTGTCGAGGTTGCTATGGATGCAGGGAGACACTGTGGCATGTATCGACTGAAGTAAAGAAGTAAACTTACTGAGAAGGGCGAGTTTCACTCACCTCATGACACAGACGAGTCTCTGTAATCAGAAATTGACTCTATGGCTGCAAGTGGTGATTGTTATCATTACTAGATAACTAAAGTTTGTTTTTCTCTGTGTTTTAATCCACAAAAGCGGACAATTTTTTAAAGCCGAAGGACAACTTCAGATGTCTTTTTTTTTTTTTCTATGACTCCACGAAACAAAGAAATTTCAAAATATGAATCAGTTTGTTATTGCCTCATTAAAAGATTAATAGTTTCTTCCACTTCATTCAAAGTAACTTGTTTCAGCAACACATCTCAGCTAGAGTTGGAGCTTAACCAACAGTACGCAAAATATAATACATTTTCTTTAATTTATAAGCTCTATTAGTGATCATTTATCATCTTATTGCTTTGATTGAGAGCTAAAGCATTTAGTTGCTCATTCTTCTGCTGTTCTGTTAAAGCACAGTTAGTAATAAATCATTATAAAGCAACAATACAAAGAGACAAGAGACTTCTTTTGTCAGGTATGATAAGGCTTTCCTACAGGCTCCAGAGAACAGACATTGTTTTCTGACATTAAATGCATCAATTTAATGCTCAGTGAATCATGACAATAATCTAAAGATGAATCCATTATAGAAATAGCCTTGTCCTCTTTGATAAGTAAATCTCTCCAATATGCACTAAGTGTAACATGTTTGAAATTCTGTTGCGTTCACAAGCTGAGGGACCAGACGAGAGCTGTCCTTCGCATTGTGTAAAAGGCAGACAGAGAGACAGGGAGAGTAATGACCAGAGGAGTCTAATGTTGTGAAAATGTTTGGAAGCCATCCAGACTAGCAGGGACTTAAATGTACTTGAATGAATTAACGTAATGTTAGACAGCCCCACTTTGTCTTTGGTGTAATGATGTGTGTTGCATGCAGGGGAGCAACGAGTTTTGGGACAGTTTGCATTTTATAGCAGTACAAAAATAGACATGGCAGTAAGAATAATGTGACTAATTTCTGATTATGACTTGCAGTCTTTCCCTCATGATTCGTGACTGTTTACAGCTTCCTCCTTTGTTCAAGTTTCGCCACTAAAAAAAGACAAAAACAAACAAAAAAAAAACATGCTAAACAACAGAAAAACTATCCATAAACTACAACTTTATAAGAAGCAAAGTTTAACAGCCTGGCTGGCGTGACTCTCACATGCTGAACAGCATCCACACCCCCACAACTCAATGGATCACTGATTCGCACCAGTAAAGCGCCGAGCTCGGCCTCTAATGCCTGCTTCATTGCTCCACCTCACATGCCATCATCGGTGTACACCAAAGCTTGACAATGCTTAATGTTTATCTTGTGCGGACCACTGCTCACCAAACATGGTCTTGTAACAGACAAGGTATGCAGGTTTTAGCCCTAACATCTAATCTAGAGAGCTACTTTTGATAAGGATTATTATCAGGTGTTCTGGATGCTTTCTCATATTGTGGCGCTCGCTGCTGATGAAGTCGAGGTGACATACCTTCGCCTGCATGGTGAATGTCAGAGATATGCTTCTAGCAGGCTGTTTTCCAGACCTTGTATGGACATGGCATCTAGAAGGACCTCAGAGTAGAGTTGAATTAACATGATTTGGGATGTATTTTGAGGGGTTCTTTTGTTATCGGGAAGGTGATGCATCTACACAAAGAGCAGACAGTGAGCAGCAATCTACCAGTGATAATAGAAGTAATATTTCTTCATTGGGTCTAGTTCCAAAATAAGTTATTGACTAGAAAAAAAGCTTTAAAATGTGAGCGTTATTCAGCTTCATGTGGAAAAATGTGCATAAAAAGAATAAGATGAGTTTGCTGCAATACATCAACGTCCTACCTTAAATTAAACAAACATGAAAATGAAATGGTAAACCATCTGGCTGTTTTATTCATCAAATTTAAAAATGGTTTGATTGGTTTTGCATCTATGAATCAGTGTGTAAAGTCAGGATTTTTGTGAGATAACCCAACCTACTTGGAAAATGTATTAGAAAACAAAAAAGGAGGGGGAGATAAGGTTAAAGGAACAGGTTGTGAGTATATGAAATCCATTGTAACCACGTCACCTGACTAAATTTGACCTTTAACCTCTTTGTTGTCAATACTCCTCTGGATAGCTTGTGTTTGCTTAAGTTGAAACCTGCCCAACCTCCACAGCCATGAAGGTCCACGTCAGGCCTGCACTTTATTTTGTTTTACGGACCAATGATCACACAGCATCTATGACTTCATTGGTTTCTACACAGGAAGAAAGAGGTTTGTAGGTAAATGAAGGTAACTGGTGAACTAATGAGGAGTTTGAACCTTGTCGGGCACTTGTTGACTCTAGTTCTTTGCTGGTTGTAAACATGCAAGTGGATCATTACAAGTGCTCAAAGAGACACAAAATATCACTCAAGCAGGGTTCAGCAAATGTGGCGCATCTCCCTGGGGTGTAATTGGATTGTGTGCTTGGCCTGCTTTGGGTAGACACCAGGTCCTCTTCAAATAGCAGGTCATGTGGCCATGGTGACCTTTTCCATGAAGAGATGTAGGTGGGGAGCTACACTGCTGGAGAAGCACGACGAAGCGGAGGGAGGCCACTGCTGGTCTGCGGCGCAGTGATGCGGGGATGTGAGTGGTCCATACATGCGCACGGATCTATGAAAAGGGCACGAAGATACATTAACTCTCTGTGACATGAAACGTTACCAGAGGGAGGCATGGAGGGGAGGTGGCCATGATAGGTAGACGGTGAAAACATGCAGAGATTCTGACATTTAGTTGAAGATTTACTGTAGATTAAGACTGTGCGGTATCACACTGATGTGCTGTGAGGCACACTGTAATGTAGACAATAAAGAGCTCCTTCATAGACTCGCACATGCAGTAAAGCCTTTCTCCGTCTACCCATCTGATAGGTGGGGGGTTATTTATGAAATCGCCAGGGGAGTTGTCATCTTATCTTAGCCATTTGTCAGCTGTGCGACAAGAGGCATCTGAAAAGACAACAACAAGGCTTAGTGCCAGAACCAGTGTGAGAAGAAAGGAGTATACCATAAACAGCACAATTACTTTGATTTGATTTGTTTGACACCAGTGTACTCGTGTGTGTGTGTGTGTGTGTGTGTGTGTGTGTAGTGAACAAATGAAAGAAATTTTGCTGTGTGTGCGCGAGTTATTTCCTCGACAATGTGAGACATTTTGTGTTGCTTTGTGATTCTGTTTATGTACATATTCTCTCACGTTTACTTAATGTTGCTCCTTCACATGCTTTATCCAACCTCACAGTTTAAAGTATCGTATCTTTGTCTCGTATCACACCTGCTTTCATATTCCTTCTTTATTTTCTTTATTTGTATTTTTACACATTCTCCGGCTGTGCTTCATTTAATTTCTCCTCTTCACCACACATCCATCCTCCTCTGATGCTTTTATCTCTCTTCCTGTCCATTTCCTTCTCTCCCTCTTTCCCCTTTTAACCCCCCTTTTTGCATTTTATCATGTCTTCTTGCTGTTTCCTTCCATGTTCTCTGACTCCACACTGACATTTTTTTTTTACCCCTTTTTCATCCCACATTCTACTTTTTCACCCCGTTGCACCCCATTTTAGCCCCAGTTGACACGCTCCTCATCCCTTATCAGCCCATAGGTTAAAAGCATAACCTGGGATCTCTACGGGCTGCTTGTGGTCATGGAAAGAGCCTTGAAGACATAAGTCAGCCAAGCAGAACAATAACAGCTAGAAACTCTTGTTGTATCACCATCCAGCTGTGTGCCAACAAGATTTTGGTTTGCCAGTAAACACAAACCAAAAGTCTGTTGGCACAGATGCACTAACCACAGTTAAACCAAGCTGGAAATAAAACTCTGTGCATAGGTTTTAATTAGCTATTTGTGTCTAATTTGTTGTTTTGGTGTACACGCATGCTATAATTTTTATTTTCTATGGAAGTAGGTTTAATCTTCTGGCCGCACACAGGTAGAGAATGACTACAGTGGATATTTAGATTTTCTTTTTATGGAGATTTATCGCTGGCTTGGAACAAACAACAGTTTCTGAGTTCATCAGAAATGTAGACTGTAGCTACTCTGATAATTATTCACGCTGCTTTGCTTGTTGCAGCTTCTAAAGCTACATTTAATGCAATTATGTCATGTATGCGGCATAGTAAATTCCACAAGTATTCTCACTGCTTTAAAATGATGCAGGTTATTTTTAACAGCGCTTTGGCACCTTTAGAGGATAATTAACATGGTAGTAGCCAGAAAATTGCTTTAGTTAAATCACATTACATCTCATTCAAGTACTTAACCTTTAAAGCAGGACAACATGGATTTGGTGAAATAGGGATCTGTGGACAAGATGCCACAGATCACAGATTTTTGGTTGCCAAATATCCTTTTCCTTCTTGCTAAATGAAAAGAAATGGAGGTCTTTTGTGAGAATAGCTACATGCTTTGAAGCATTGAGGAGAGTGGAGATTTGTGAAAACTAATTCTCTAGTCTTTTCGAACATCCTGTCAGTGCAGTTGCAGCATCTCAACCCAATCGTTTGCTAATGTCAGTAAGGAAACATAGTTTTTATAACCTTTTGTATGCCTTTGATGGCCTGCATTGATTTCCCTATGTCTGTTTGGATCGAATGTGCACATCTGTAGAAACAAGGCCTATGCCTTTGGAAGGGACAGCTAGGGGTATATCCCAGAACGCCCCCAATTCCCCAAGCCTCGAATAGACACAATACAATAATATAAAGCTGCAAATGATCAGTCACAAAGCTCCACCTGGTGTTGAAACTTTAAACCAGCCTGGTATGACGTCAGGACAGGATGCATCCTGAGGTCATGACCGTTTATTTGCACTTGATTTGAGGTCAATTCGACAAATAATTCCAGAGATATAGCGAAAAATATGATTTTTTTATTTTTTTAGGAATAAAGCGCCACCTGGTGGGGAAACCATAAATCCAATAATCGTAAAACTCGATACAAGTCGTCCTCTCGGGGAAGTAAACAAGTAAACTGATTATCAAAATTGAAATTTAAAATGTTCCAGCAATATATATGAAAAAAAATCTGTTTTTTCCTGCATAAAGCGCCACCTAGTGAGGAAACCATAAATCCGTGTTCAGCGATATAATTATTGCTTTGCATTTTCAATATTGTTATAATATTGTTGTTAGGCTAACACTGGCGCAAATATGACAGGATGGTCTTAATATATGAGTTTACAGCTATGGTACCCCTGCTGTTGAGTTTTCTGAGTGGTAATAACACCAAAATATTAACCTTCTTTCCTGTCATCATATTTAATGTTTCCATCCTGTGAGTGTATAAGCCTGAGTGTTTCCACTAGAGGAATCTTTCGATAACAGGTGTAAATACACAGGCACGCTTCATATGTGAAAAATGACGCACTCAGTCAAGCTGGTAGTCTACATGGGGACATGTTTAAAAAGCGAGTATATTTCTCTTTTTATATCAGAGCCAGTAATACTACATGTCTATGTGTTATGCGTTTGGTAGATTTATGTTTTTTAGGTTTTCTTTATGGGTTCTCTGACCGTTGCACATAAGGATAACGTGTTGAAAACAAGCAAAAAATCCCTTATTGACAAGGAGACGGTGAGGGAATATGTGCCGTTGTTGTTTTTCTCCCTCTGCTCGCACCAGAAAATGAAACTCCTTCCCACCCATCCACAGCACGGAACAGAACAAGGTGTCCACTTGGTCAAGCAGCAACAAAGAAAAGCCTCCGAAAGGCTGAAGCACAGATTAGTTTGCAATAATGAGCACCTTGGAATTTTAATTCCATTTGTGGACACTCATAAGTTGACAGAAAGGAAGAAGAGATCAAGCCAGTATGAAAGATTTGATGAACTCTTAAGCTGACATTCAAGGAGTCAAACTGATTTGTGTGTGACAGTCTGTGAAAAAAAAAAAGTTGTTCTTTCACACAACACCCTGCGGTCTTTTTATTTTCCCGGAAGAGGTTAACAAGAAAGAAATTCTACATATTGTTAGCCTCATAGCATAATTGCCTGAGTCATATTTTGGCCAGATTGTGACATTTAACTAATTCTACCCTCCCAGCACTGATGATCCCCCCCCCCATGCATCATCATCATGTTTGAAAACGTTAAAATATGACTTCAGCAATTATGCTATGAAGGTAACGACATGTATCTGTAAGAGAGCAGGCTATCCTTTTATCTGTGTTGGAACAAAAACAAGAGAAACTCTAATGGGGAGAGGAAGAAAAGCGCAACCGAAAGGAAAAAATGGCAGAGTGCGTGCCTACTAGGTCAGTTGTTTTAAATGTCTTTTAAAGGTTAACCTGTTGGAACATTTACAGAGTCTTACTGAGCTGTAATTGTTAGTCAAAAGCACTTGTGGGAGTAGGAGAGAAAGAAAAAGAATCTCTTCTCAGAGTTCATACGTGATGCTTGGAGTGTGTGCTCAATCTCACTGTTAACCTCTGCCCAACACAACAACCTGGGCCTAACCTGCGACCTCTGACCCTGAATGTGAAACTTGACCCTCTGAACCCTGGCGATTAACAGACAGACGGAGTCATCCATTTATGGCTGTTTGACACCTCTTGGGCCTGCAGTCTCTCACTCCTCGCATTCTTTGACATGAAAGATGATGAAAAAGGATGATGGATAGTGATGCCAACACACAGCAGTGACAACGTAAGCGTGTGTGTGTGTGTGTGAGGGAGTCTGTCAGTTAGGCTGTTTTTAATAACGTGGTGCTCAACTGATGCAAGAAAACTCAACTTGGACCTGAGCTTTCATGGGTTTATGGGTAGCCTTTGATTTTTTTCTCAGTTTCAAACAACAAGGATTTAAAAACTTATTTTTCTCAACTTTTTTTGATGCCTTTTGCAGATATTTGTTGCGTTCTTGCACACACACACACACACACACACACACATATCAAACCAGGCTCCTGTAGCTCCTTGTCAAGGTTAGAATTGCGTCCTGCCACGTTTAGGTGGAAGAAAATTTGTTTATTAACTTACCTCTCACACATGCACATGTGGGAAAGAAGAAGGAAACGCTTAGAAATATTCTTACTTTGCAACAAGGTCGTTCGCCTCATTTCAGTCGGCATGAACGGTCAGAAAAGCACTCAATTAAAGTCGCAGCAAATGTAAAGGAACCGCACAGTGGCATTTCAGCCAATAGGTGCAGCTAATTTAACAAAGTCTACAATGGAAGCTGAATAGAAATGACACATGAATAATAACTTGGCTTTTAATTAGACAAATCAGAACTCCTCGTAATAGCTCTGATGTGATGCAGTCCTTTACAAAGAAGGTTTTGGATGATGTTCCTGGTATGCATGTAACTATTAAACTATTCTGCTGACTTTATTCCAGATGCTCATTGATTTTCTCAAACTTGTTTGATTGAAAGCTGGTTTCTTGACTTTTTTTTCAAATTATATTTTGTCTGTACTAAAGGAAAAACACAATTCTCATTTAAAAGAAGCAGCAGACATAACATTACAGCTCATGAGAATGTATCTTCGTCTTACAATGATTTAATTGTTAGGGTTTCTGATCATTGTCATCATGTTTACACAATTGATTTCAGTCCTTCTTTTTTGCTACTGTTGTTGCAATAATGTTTTAAAAAATGTTTAAAAAAGTATAATTATAATTAAAATGACTGAACTACCGTTAAATAATAGTTAAGCATCATAATCTTAAAAAGTTGTCATGGTTACATGCAGCTGCATGCAGTTTAATATTTAGTCATTTGGGTCAGTTCTTTGCCAATTGTTTGTGACTTGTTTTAATTGAGTCTCCCAGCCTGGGGGTCCGTTTCCATCATCAGTCAATCTGGTGAAACTATTTAATCTCCAATAAGCTGCCGGTAACTAAACACTAAACCTTTTAAGGAACAAATCTGTCATCATGTCTTGTTCTCCCAGTATTTTATTTTTTCATTTTCGTGCATCAGATTACTATAAAAAAATAAGCATACCACAAAAAGGGTTTTGTCCAACTTTAACATTAAAACAGGTACACATGGTTACTCAATCCAAGCTCATTTTTGAGCATTTATTACCAAGCAGTACATGTATGTGACTTGATGGTAGCATTGCGTGATGGAAAAGAAGTCAAACATATAAAGTGTATAAAGCCATTGCACAGACCAACTTGGACAAATATTTGGGTTTAAACTTGTTGGTCAAATAAAACTTAAAAGAAACATTTCATTGATCACTTTAAATCCTGATAATAATGAAAAAATGTGATCATTATAACCACAGAAGCACTCAGAGTGCAAACCTCCACCAGGCTCACAGTTCCACCTCATATTGTGACTATATGTCCCTATCTCGTAATGTTAAAGAATCCTTCAATACAGCCCTGGATCCAGACTGTGATCTGGATCACCTCCAAAATGTATAATTTGTTCTATGCACAATTTTGATAGTTTCCTGAAAATTTCATAAAAATTTGTCCATAACTTTTTGAGCTTCCTTGCTTCCAGACATACGTAACCTCCTTGGCGGAGGTAATTACTTGTAGCTGTATTAGTTTGTTTTCTCCATCTCCATTGTTGCAAAATGTTGAAAAATGAAAAAGATCTTAGTTATAGAAGCTGGATTGTGTTTTGTTTTGATCTATAAACTCGGCACTCTTAAATCTTAAATGTGGAGTTGAAGGTGCACTGATACAGAATCAATTGGGTGATGTTGTGATCCTCTGGGTCTTCAGAAGTGGCCTTAATAGTATGTGATGGTTTTGACCTGGGGGCTACGCGGTCACCATGGTCAGCTAAGGTGTTGCCAGGGAACAGCACTGGTACACTGGCTGCAAAGCACTCATCTGGCTTGTGGTAGGTAGGGGCTGATGTGTTTGATCGAAGCTGGCCGGTGTGTTAGCGTGTGGGCACACCATGAATGGTCAATGAGTCCAAGGCTCAAGCCAGGCTACTCAGCACTATGTTGATACAGGTATGCGACTCACGAGGAACCAATAAAACAGACCCAATAAAACAGTAACAGAAGGGTTGTCTTTTGCTTTTTACAAATCTTGAAAAATCTGCTTAACCTCTGGCTCGACCTTCACTTTAGCTTACGGTATCATAAAACTGAAGTACTCTTTAAGTGGCGGGAGCCTCTTTCCAACTCCCTGCCTTTCCGTTGTGGTCTGATAGCAACATAATAGACTGATACTGTAATCAACAGCAGATGTCTGCATTGCAAGGCTGTTGACACATTAGCCAGTGAATCATTCTGTAACCGGCGTGTGCAGTCAGCTCCATGCCAGACAGACACGCAGAAAACGATCGTATATCACAACAGCTGACGTCAGGAAGTCTCAGGAATGAGCTTCGACAGAGCCAAAAATGTTCCATTGTTCTAAGTGTGCATAGGACTCATGCATCTAAGCTCTAAAGATGCTATAATTTAAGATAGGAGCTAATTCAGACATATGTTATAGCACAAGGCAAGGGGGGGTTGATTGTTTTAATCTGTGTGATAGGTACAATTCTGATATTTTGACTAATAAAATCATTTAATCATAAAATGATGTTTGAATCTGTCAGCTAAACAGCATGGTGCAAGTCTAACTTCATATCCTTTGTTTAGGATGATTCTAAAACCTTTTTGCAGTCGTTTGCAGCTTCATCGTGAGTTCCGTTCTGTAAAAACAAAGAAACTATAAAAGCAAAAGCAGTCCCAGATGGAGATCTCAAACAGAAAGCTTTGTTGTCATTTTTCTGACATACTTGTTTCAAACACTATTACAGATTTGAGCACTACTCTCCTCCGACTGTACTTATAAGCTTCAACAGCTGTCTGTGGCTGGCTTTGCTTGTGTCTGATTGATACCATCCTGTTCCGACTTTGTTCCCGTCTCTCTCCAAATAAGGAGAGCATCAGCATTGTTTATTTAAACAGATCTGCCGGAGACAGTGTGGTGACAGCACTGCAGGGTTCAGCTCACCTCAGATAAGATAAGAGCGAAGGTGAGGACGCTGCCAATAATTCAGAGGTTCTTTTAATGTTTTTTAATTAAGAAAAATTATATTTTGGGTGTATTAGTGGTTTGGCACTCGCCGCCCTCTGACTCTTGTTGCTAAGCTTCTTTTTTTGAGTGTTGCTGTGCCTTTGGCCTCAGAAGTGCATATCAGGTTACTTGTGGGAATGAGGTGTAGTGTTTGCTCAGCAGTTCCTTTTGTCCCCCCCAAGTTGTGAAGCTATACCTAATGAAACTGGGAGCTTTAAATTTATTTTGTGTGACTAAGCAACTTAATCTAAATTCATCATTGAACTCAATCAGATCACTTTAGTTTTGCTGTACCCTTCGTGAATTTGATTTATAGGGTGGAGCTTTCAAAGCCAGTTTGATGCACATAATCTATTGTTTGATATTGATCTTTTTGGTGAGCTGGAACATTTTCTAGCTAGTGCAGTAAAGAAATTCAATTAATCCCCAATAAAGTGTGATTAGTCTGGCCGCAAATGATCAGATTGCCTAAATGAATATGTCATGTAACAGGAAACATCATTTTTGTGACTTTGTGCTGCATATATAGATTTATATCTAGACAGATCTGTTTGAGCAGATTTATCTTGGTTTAATGACAAATAAATCCACTTTTGCTTGCAACTAATAAACTTTTCTGTTTCAGCACCAACGCAATGTAACCAGATCTGCAGGCATGAGCATTGGCGTGTTGTAGTGCTGCTAATGTCTGTGTTTACCAAATCTTGGCACTGGTCCTAATACTTCAAGCACGTGTTGAAAGAAAGCTGCTGTTCACACCTACCTTCTTAGACATGGCCATTGGGATGCCCATTGTTTAACATGGAGGGAGCGGCGGGGTTGATACTTTTTAGAATGCAAAACTAGAAGACTTGACAGTTCAATTCAACTGTGTTTCCTGTTGTAACCTAAAACTGACTCATTTTCATTGGAGTTCATGGGGAAGGTATAAGATGATAGTAAAAGATGCTTTCGGTGGAAAGTTTGAAGAAAGCACATATCTCGTCTCCTGGGACAAATCTGAAGGGAGGTATTTGGAAGTAGGATTAGCTGTGATGTTTATTCTCCAGGTAGAGGCATCAGATTGTTATGTTGAGTTATACTATATATATCTACAACCTAAAAATGGATTCAAAATAGGTATTTCCATCAGCTCTGATTTAAAACAAACAAAAAAAAGATCATTTCAATGAATGGTAATTATTATTCAGAGTCACCCATTAGTGGCGTTATTAAGGATTTCTCTTTTGAATCTGCAGCGCACCCTATATATGGCGAAGAACTTTAAAGCTAATATGAGACTGAAATAAGAAGCCAGCCAAGCTATGAGGAGTCGTAATGTGACTGCTTGCATCTTTTGCTGCTACAGTGGCGTTTTCTAACAAACTAACATACTAAATAACAGAGATTGCATGCAGGTCAAAGTATCTGAATAATATTTCTACTTTCTTCAGAAGAAATAGAAGTAAAGTTTACAACAGTAGGTGAAGTGTCTGAGAGCTGTTAGCGGTTGGGTTAGCTCTGGTCTGCTAACTGCTAAGTGGCCAAACTTGCCTGCCACCTTGACTATTTGTTGCCATAGTATCGACAGACAAATGTTGCTATATAAGTGAACGCTTCACTGTGCTGGTACATATAATTAATGTGTTATTAGGAACAACTGTTGTTTATAGAACTGGTGGTAGTATAGCATCGCAGAGTTAGCATGGGACCAAGGCGTTGTTGACAGATGTGGCTAGGCTTTGATGGGTTTGTGGTCAGTCTCTTGTTCACATCCAACCAAGGTTAATGTTCCGAATAAAACAATGGTCAGAGAATTTAGCTATTCGATCAGTTTCATGTCTTGCGTACAGGGTTAAGTTAAAACGGTCAAATTAAATTCAAAATGTCTACCAAACTCAAATTGAGTTTGGTAGACATATCGCCATCCAATCATTAAGAAGGGCCCGGCTAAAACAACTGGACGGCATCTTTTACGTCCTGTCCATTCCACATGTGACTAAATATTTTTAGTTTGTGTTAGAGCATTTCCATACTATACTATATTTTGAGTAATAAATAATAAGTGAAAAAATGTTCCTGGAAAACATCTCCTACCTCACGTCTCATGTGAAAAATGTGAAAACTACATGATGTTTGCATAAGTCAGTACCTTGTTGACTTGAAATCACTACAATAGCTTTGACAGTATGATTTTATGCGTTATGTTGTGTTAAATAACTGGCCCCTCAGACGTCCACTACTAAGCAGAAAATAACTGCTGTCTGCGTCTCACTTTATAAATATTGTCAATCACAATCCTCTTGCCTGGCACTTAAATAAAGAAATTATGAAATTAGACGGAAAAAACAGGTTAGGTTTCAGGTGCAGATGAGTTCACCAATGCCACCCACTCACAGCTGTCCGTCGTTTTCTCTCAACTCATCAACCTGTTTTTCATGTCCTTTTTTTTTAATCACTCATGTTTTGACATTGTAGGAAGCTATACACTTTTGTTCCCCATAATAGTTTGATTTTCATGATGGAGTCAGAAAGTACTATACCAAATTCTCTTTCTTTCTTTTACTTATATATATATATATATATATATATATATATTATATATTAAATAAACAGTTTGAGTAAACACATTTCACCTGCAGGAGCTACACATGCGGTGCTCAAGCTGCATTAATTGTTTCCTCATCTGCACACATAATAACACAACATAATACCTTCTTCGCCTAAAAGCACTTATCCTTCTGCAGCTCCCCTGTGATTCTGCCACTTCTCTGTCTCCACAACAGTTGCAATTTTTTTTTTCTTTTTGTCCGCTGCTGCTAAGATATACAGTACATTATAATTCCCCAGCAATGTCAGCTTAAGTTGCAAGTTGAAAAGTTCAAATGTAAAACCGAGGCTGGAACTGCAGGAAATGATAGCCGTAAAAAAAAAACAGCAAGTTGTAGATTACACACAATACTGTGGAAAAGAGTGTGTTAGCATATTTGCTGAACTAAATGACACACCTATCTGTATTTGAAAAGTCTTTCTTTAAGTGTCAAGTCAAAACAGGTAACTACTTCACTTATGTTTGTTGTCTTTTTTTTTTTTTCTTTTCTCGTAACCTCGTCTGTTACTGTCAGAGGCATTGGAGCTATTTATAACAGGTGGAGGTTGATAAAAAAAACATGATCTCTCTTGTCCTCCTCAGGTCCGAACACTATTCGTCAGTGGGCTACCGCTGGATATTAAACCACGGGAGCTCTATCTCCTCTTCAGACCATTTAAGGTATGTTTTTATGTTTTAAGTTGATGGGCTGCAGCTATTCTTAGCAGCTGGCTTTCCAGCAGTCAATAGGACCTCCATTAATGGTGATGAAATAAACGGCAATGGAAACTTTCCCGCAAAGTCCAAGTGTCTGTGTTCCAAAAGCCGAGGTTCAATCACATCTTGATTCACAGGAAGCTTGTGTATTTGTGTGTGTGTGTGTGTGTGAATGTCTCGTGGAAAAATGGCTTGATGTCTGATACACACAAAAAAGCTATTTGCTTCACTTCAGAAAACTCCACTTTGTCACATGCACGTAGTTCCAGTTGGGTTAAACGCATGTGGATGTTGCAGGATGTTTTTGGCCCATCGCCCCAGAATAATGCACCTTAGTAGCGCAAGAGCAGCACTGTTTTAGTGAATAATGAATCATGGCAGTGCATGTAATTCCTCACTTAAGACCATGCTTAGTGGTGCTAGAGTGTTGAGAGATGCAGTAATTATTCAGGTAAGACATTAAAATCAGTCCATATGGTTTTCATAAGGTCTCCAAGATGCATGAAACAAGCGAATTCACTCAGCTGCACTATTATCATGCAGAAAATCTTTGCCTTTTTACTAAATGGAAGTGGTTTTGGCTTAAACAAACTGCATTGTAAGATCGTAACTGTTGACTTTTGTTCTGTGTTTTAGGGCTATGAAGGCTCCTTGATAAAACTCACTTCTAAACAGGTATGTTAAATGACACTGGCTTGTTATACCAGGTAGCCTCGCTGTTACGCTTCCATTACACAACTTCTTGCCCATCAACACTTTTGCATAGCTTCTCATCTTCTTTTTTTCCCTCTTGTTGGTGTCAACCTGTTAACTATAAGAGATTAGCCTTATTTTCAGAACACACCTTTTAAAGGAAAACAAAGGTTTAGTTGAGGATGGGAAGGCGCGTTGCACCAACTTGCCTTCGGCAGCAACATAGCGCTTGTCGTCGCAGACAGTCGACGATGTGTAAGGATGTGAAAGGGGGGGTGGGGATTTGAAGGTGTCGGCACGAACATTTTGACAAGAGCAGTACTGATGGTGAAGTTATTCCTGCAGGGGGTACAAGACTGAAAATGAGCTCAGCTGGCAGGCATCCATATCCAGAGTTAAGCAATTTAACTTTGTGTCAGTGTTCTTATTAGCAAATTACACAGTTTCCCGTGAAGACATGACACGCTCATTAGGACGCTTTTGGGCGATTTAGGTTGAATGTGATGAGTGTAATACCTTGAAAGAAAAAAAAGGGATTTTTTTTGCAGCACACAAGTATTTGAGAAAGGATGCTTTTGGATTATGCTACTCATTTCATTTATTTATTTTTATTGTGGTTGCAGGCTAAAGCATTCTCAAAGTGAAACACCTTTTTACTTGTTGAGGGTTGAATCCAGGATTGCTTATTTCCAGCATGAGTTCAGTTGAACTATTATTGTTGATTAGATTGAATTTTGTGCTTTAATATAGATGTCATAGTTTAAAGATGTGTCTCTGACAGCTCACATAAGGTAGTAATACAGCTGCCTGTGTTTAGGAAGTTGCTGTAAAATTACCCAGGGTCAGAGTACAGGGAGACATTTATTCCCTTCCAGACAAATCACACTTTTTGTCTCATGCTTGCATGTCCATGTCTAAGTTAGCATTAGCAGTCTGAACGTGGTGCATGCCATTTATCTGTATTTCTAAATGTTTAAAACTATCTTTTAAAACAATGTTCAACTTTGCACTTTGTAACCAGGATTAGCAAAGTTTTATACCTGCTTAAAAAACTCCAGATCCCTCATAATTTGGCAAATTATTTGCAAATTTACTTGTAAAAAAACAGAGTTTAAAACTGCTGCAAATTTACATTAATGCCATTTTTATTTAATGTCATTTACTCAAGACGATGCAGAGCTTTCGCTCTGGAACTGGTCACCAGCTGAAAGTTGGTTGTTTGGCTGTGACAGAAAGATGCAGTCCAGTTGAAGCACGGTCTACAACCTAGCCCTTGGTTTAACAGACTGTTGAAAAAGGGCATCTGCTACCTTCCCACATAAATACCATCTTCAACATGGCAAATGTCAACCGATGCATGTGTTCAGTCAGGAGCTGCCAAGTGTTATGCAGGAGTCCTCGGGCTTTGTTTTGCTCTTCCCAGCTAATGGCATTGACAGTGGCGTAGTAAATCAATGGATGGTGTTCTCTGGACCAGTCCAAAGAACCCAAAATCATCTCCATATATAGCAGCAGCCACATCTCAGCTCTTCTATTTATATTCCTGTTACTCTTCCTTTTCCTTGTATGTGCGTGTTTCTTCTTTTTTTCTTCTTTCCCTCCTCCTCTTCTCACTCTACTTATTCTAAATTCCCACAACCCCTGACTGCATTTCCAGATCACACAGTTGCGTGACCCCGTGGGAGCAACATGTTTAGTTCCCCCCCACTTTCACACAAACATACTTGACAAAATAATTCGATCTTTGTTCATAACTGCAGTCAGCTGAAAATATGGCGGCCACACTTGCTTCTTTATGCTGTTTTTTTTCTTTTCCTACCTGCGCCCTTGACGGTATTGCAGCTACTGCTTCCATAGTCATATTTAAAGAATCTTAAACAAAAGCAGGTGAAATAGATGTGAATGGAAGGCTTATTTGAGGAGGTCTTAAAATCTACACCTCCTTCCTCGCATCACTTCCTGTCATTTTCACCTTTAACCTTGAAATTCCCTCTTTGTGTGTCTTCTATCTTTATCCCTTTTCAGTTTTTCTCCCCTGTCTGCCTCCCGTACAGTAACTCTTGCATGCACTTCCCTGCTCTCGTGTTGCCCGTATATGGGCAAAGGGGAGCTGAATGATGAACTCTTTGTAGAAAGTCAGTGCTCAGCCTGCTTTTTTCTCCTTTTTTTCTATCTCCCTTATTCTGTCACCACTGTTTTATAAACAGGGGAAGACAGAAAGACACAGAGAAAGAGGAGGTTGAGTAAAAGAAATAAAGGAATATAAAAAAAAGAACATGTCTTTGTCACTCAGACAGAAATGCAGACTCAGTTTTCTGCCTTAAACCATGTTTCTTTCTTTTGTTCTGTCTTCTTGTCTCCCCAGCCAGTGGGGTTTGTCAGCTTTGACAGTCGATCAGAGGCGGAGGCTGCTAAGAATGCCTTGAACGTAAGTGTCATGCCCTCTTCGTGCTCCTCTCATGCACCAGCTCAGCGCAAGCAGATCTTGTGATGGCTTAGAATCACATCTCTCTGCCTGCAGTGCGAATGCATTAAATACCAGGGAAATACAGAGGCGCCTACATTTTCTATCACATGCAAAAAAAAAACACACCACATGAAAAGCAATAATAATGGCTACTGTGAATACTGTATCATCTGAAGGGTTCAGTTTGAGAAAATAACGCCTTTTTCCTTTAAGCTTTGCCAGGGATCCTGCAAGGTCAGGAGAAAATTAGCTCTTCTTCCACATATAAATAGAAGATATTGATCTAGGGTTTAATTTTAATCTCACTTATTTCAGACTGTAGCTCAGTAGAAAGCCCTGATGAGGCAGACTCAAATATAAAGCAGAGCCCTTCCTCATAGGGTTTTATTCAGCTTTCTGGAAGTAGTGAACAACAGCTCTCACACCTTTTTTTTTTTTTTTTTTTTTGGTTGATCTCTTTGTCATGGAAGAAGATCACTTTTATCCCGGTTCTGAAGCAAGACCATGACAGCAGAGTCCTCAAACTTTCAGAAGTTGAGATATTGCAGGAGGAAGATCAAAAATTATCATCTTATTATGAACAACAGCACATACTGGTTCCATTGAATCTCTAAGTGGGGCTGAGAATTGGAGAAAAAAAGCTTCTGTGTTTTTGGGGGAAGCGCGACTTCCCAGGGGTCGTATGGAGATAAGCTAGATTTTTGCAAACATCCATCTGCATATTGAAATATGTGGAGGGTTGAGAAAACTGAAGGGAAAAGGAGGGGGGGGGGGGACTTGCTTACCACAGGAGTTGTTGTATTTTACTTAAAACTACAGAACCTCTCAACATCTGCATTAGTACAGTAGTCATCGCTGATGAAGTGGACTCAGAACACACTGAGAAACACTTCTAAGGTAAGATGTTCAACACAGTTCAAACAGAAGTGTGCTCGGGCCTCATTATACCCATGTACCTTATTATACCTCTGCAACCTCTACCGGCAGAAGCTGCGAGTGCGCTGAGCCGAGGCAATCCTTGTTAATTCCCCCGCTTTCATGAGAAGAGCCGTCCCTCTCTTTGTTTTAGCTCATCTCTGCCTGAGCCTGTGGAGACGAGCTGAGAAACCCAGCCCCACAGCCTCTTGCTCTTTTGCTGCAGAGCGCTTCACTCCTGACTGCTTTTCAGCCCAGCCGATCTGACCTTTGCGTTGTTGTTTTTGTGTCTTTTAAAGACAATCGAACAAGGTTAATTAGAGTGTGTTTATAGCGGCGACTGAAACTCTGCCCGGCCTTGTTACTTTGAAGCAAAATGCACAAATACCAGCTTTGTTTTCAAATGAAGAAGACCTTTGTTTGTGCCACATTCCTCATCTTTCTTCAAGCGGAAGTAATTGATAGGAAAATATTATTTGGACTCCTGCTCATGAGGAGTTATTTGAAGGAGATCTGAGGGGGAAAAAAAGCTTTCTATTTGTTGTGCCTTGAGAAAAGGTATGACAGAGGTCTTTAGGCAGCGGCATCTCAATGATTTGCTTAGTTTAGTTGACTTTAAGCTGCAACACTAGAAATTAGGGATTTGATGTCACAGAGTTCAACAGGAAGCGTACATTCCCGTGTTGTTCATGACATCACACACTAGTAGGGCTGCTTGATTATGGCAAAACTTGCAATTATTTTGACTGAAATTGAGATCTTGATTATTTAACATGATTATCCATTAACTTTAATAAGTTCCCGCTGCACTTAACAGCTGGATTAAAATCGTTCTGGAAAGGCTAGAAATGTCCAGAGTTTATCTTAGTTCACCCAAACAGTTTGCTACAGTTAGTAAGTTACCGCATCAAGCGTTGTGAGGTTCTTGAGATATTCCACAACGTACCAACTTGTTCTAACGGTTGACGGGTCCCTTCCAGATAGTTGATGAGTTCTGGTATCTGGGTTTGTCGCGTTAGTTTCAGTTGCAGGCAGGCAACTCGCTTAAATTGCTAGTGAAAACACGAATTGCGAAGGAGCAAATAATTGAACTATTTTATTTTAATGATTGTTGAAAACCCAGATTGTAATTGAGATTGAAATTCAATTAATTGCCCAGCCCAACAAACAAGTCAGGTTGTGACTCTGCATTCAGAGTAATGTTGCTTCTAATTACCAGCACCAAACTGGAATATTAATGTAACCCCCAGTAAACACTTTACAGCTGGTTTCACAAGATTTCAGCAGTAGAAAAGTATACAAAGTGGTAGATCCTGATACCAACCAGACTCTGTTGGATTTCCTTGCAACAGACAACAAAAGCAAAGATGGCCATGATACCGTATCTCCCTCTGCTTTGCCCGTGTCGTCACATCAACAAGCCTATGACTTTCACTCTAATATATATCGCATTACCAAGTGAGTGCTGTTCCAAATGATTCAGCCTGCCTGTGTATATGAAAGCAAAGTATCATTACTCTCATATTTAGCACCATTAAAGGAGTTATTTTGCAGTGAATCCTAATCAGACTGAACTGGGATACCTTCCAAGTTGCTGACTTTAGAGCAGCCTTCCAGGAAAACAAAAGACTTCTAAGAACTTTGTAAACAGCTTGTCTGCATTCATCACTTTTCAGCTGTGAGGAATAAATGTCCAGCATGTAAAACAACACGCTGAAATCTTGACACATGCAAAGTGAAATCTTCAGAGTTTTAATATGGCCAGTGTTGGGGGAAGTCTGCTGAAGCCACACACACTTAAATGAACTTGCATCTGGAGATAAAGATCCAGAAGCAATTGATGCTGTTTTGATTTTCGGTTTGCTCACATAATACTAGGGGACTGGCATTTGAGCTGCTTTCAAAACCTGAGTTTTTGTGAAACTCTTAAGCTTTAATTATAACTACAAAGAAATATAAAATGTATATTTATCTTGCAAAATTACATATCCGCATATAGAAATTCCGGAAAGGAGTCAGCTACAAATACCTATTAGCCATTTTTCTCAATCTGAGCAACTAAAGGTGAGTGAAACTACAAACCATTCTCTCTAGAAATGTCAAGGAAATTGTTTTCCTCCAGAACGCTGGAGCTTAATGGCTTTAATGTTTCATTTATTCTCAACAGATGATTTTGACTACAGAACCTTTTAACTCTGCGTAATCTCCCTTTAATATCTGCTGTATTTTACTGAAGGGAATTCCAGGAAGAAAAGTATTTCTTTACTAACAAATCTTTCCGGTACATCTCAGGGGGTCCGTTTCGATCCAGAAATTCCCCAAACTCTGCGACTGGAGTTTGCCAAGGCCAACACCAAGATGGCCAAAAACAAGCTGGTTGGCACTCCCAACCCCCCTCCGTCCCAGCAGAGCCCCGGTCCACAGTTCATTAGCAGAGACCCATGTAAGTACTCTGACCCGTTGTCCGCCTCCCTGAGAGTCTCTTAATTCTCCGCTTCCTCTTGATGTAAAGCTGTTTTCTTTGTTTTGTTTTGTCATGAGTGTTAGACTTACTTTCGAGTTTGATGATTTTGTTATTTAACATTGTGATTTGTGCTCTCTATGAGTCATTAATAACTTGTTAACAGTGTTTTTTATCGTTAACTTGAGCTTTAATAAATTCTTCTAAAGGCATTTTGGCATCAGGTGTGCATGGAATTTGCTCATATCTTTTTTTTTTCCTTCCAGTTAAACATTTTTCCAAGCGGTTAAGGATTTTGCAATAGTCAGCCATTGCTAGTTAAACATAGGCCAGCTGTGGTAGTACATTCTTCCTGAATGACCAAGCTGCTCTTATCTTGAATCTTTTCTTTGCCAGAGAAAGGGTGGTACTTGTTGCTTCAGAGGAAAATGGAAGGAAGCGATTAATGAAAGCATGATGTAATCACCAGGAGAGAAATTGCTGTCCTTTCCTGATAAGAGATGTTTAAATCAACCCTTTTTTTCCTGATCATGCTTTGATAAACAGTCACCAGGAAACATGCAGAACACAAACGTTCTTTAAAATCGTATCCGATGGTTCACCAATGAGTTGCTCTATGTTGTCTGATTCTGTGTTTTTAAGTGTGCACACCCTCCGTACCACACAGCACCGTCTCCTCACTTGTGCACTTCTTGTTTCATAGTCACTAAGCACTCAACCTAGTGAAATAAATCAACATGTCTGAAATGGTTTCCTCTCATTTACCCCTGAAATATGAGATATGATTTCCAAGGTGGTACTGGCTGTTCTTTTAGGATCTGTTCTCACACTGGACATAAGTCCCAGATTTATAATAGTAATAAAAACAAAAAGGGAATTAATAGGCACTTGATTTCAGAAATATATGCAAAGACAATTATTTAATAGCTTATGAGATTAAAGAATATATAGTATGTCTTTAGTGTGCTGTTTGTGGGATCTAAAACCGTGAGGTTAAACCTTTTAAAGAGGACCTAATAAGCTTTATCTTTAATACTGCAATAAATGTTTTGTCATCTGCAGGTTAGGCAACTCCTATCCCTTCAGTATGTAGTGTGATGTTTATCCGATATGTAAGCAAAGTATTTAAATGTAAAATTACATGAAGTACATCAGAGTGCAGCCCAGACATACATGTATTCACCTGAAAAAACCCCAATAAGGCCCAACATCCCACCCAGTTGCCAACACCGCTATCCATACTTAAAGCTAATATTACTGTCTATTTTCATCATCAGGACAGATCCCACATCTTATCCTTGACCTTGGAAATATGCTTGAAACTACTTGTAGTTCAGAAATTTGCATGTCAGCTGCGAGTGGATTCATCTACTGTTCTGCCATCTTGTAATGAAGATTATCTTTTGATAAAAAGCTGTAATGGAAAAATGACCCATGTCTCCCAATAGTAAAAAATCTGTAAAAAAAACTCTTAACATCCAAAATGTTAGAATTAGAGAACAGAATCTGAGATTTCCTGAAAATGCATCTGTATTGTGCATTCCACCTGATGGTACCTAGAGTTGGCTTCAGCCTCACTGTCACTGTCATATAAAGTTGATGGATGGCTGGAAATCCATATTTTTTTCCTATCACAGTTAGTTTTTGATGTGGACAGCAATGTTGCAGCTTTACACCGACAAACATTACGTTTCCCATTCATGATATCCCCAAACGCGACATGTTACATTACATCACAATCATTTAGCAGAAGCTTTTCTCCAAAGCAACTTACATCTGAGAATAAGAACAACACAAGCACTAAATCAAACAGTAGAGGACATCATAGATAAGTGTAGTCGAACTGCTGCTGTGTAGTTGGGCACAGGTGTTGCCTGCAGTGCTAGGTGCACTGTTTTTTTTTTTTTTAATTTTTTTTTTTTTTTGTCGAGGAAAATAATGATTTCCTCACAACCGCCTCGTCTCGAACAACTTTCACAATTGGAATTTGATATTCGGTGTACCTGTTTAGGTCCCCAAGAGGACGATCTGTATAGAATTTCACGATGATCTGATTAATGGTTTCTCCACCAGGAGGCGCTTTATTTACAAAAATTCTTATTTTTTGGCTATATCTCTGGAACTATTTGTCTCATTGTCTTCATATCAAGCGCAAATAAAAGGTCATGACTTGCAACCTGTCCTGACATCATACAAAGTTCAACACCAGGCGGAGCTTTGTGACTGAACATGTGCGTCTATATATTATTGTATTGTGTCTATAGGAGGATTGGGGGCGTTTGGGATAAACCCCTAGCTGTTTCTTCTGACAGCATGGACCTTGTTACATCTTTGATATTGTGCTTCCAAAGAGTCAGTGGGAAACTACCCTTCCAGTGTAAACCACTCCATCATGATGAGTAATGCAAAGCCGTCCAGGCTTGGGGTGTCTAACGACAGTTTCTGAATTATGACTACAATTGTGTTCCGGAAAAGTCCTGGATCTGAAAGAAATTAAATAAGAGGAATCAACTTCAGTTCATTGATAACCCTCATCCTTCCATTCTGCACTTCCACAGTCACCACCATCACCGTCACCTCCACCTTGTCTCTCTATCCCCCCAACCATTCACTTGCCACTCTCCTCACTCCACTCCTCCTCTTCTTCTTTCCACAGATGAGCTCACAGTGCCTGCTCTATATCCCAGCAGCCCAGACGTGTGGGCGTCATACCCTCTCTACCCGGCGGAGCTGTCGCCGGCCCTTCCACCCGCTTTCACCTACCCCTCCTCGCTCCACGCTCAGGTAACCTTCAGATCCCACCACCTGTCCCCCCCATCACCACTACCGCTGCTGCCCCATCGCCTTCTCCTGAGCTCACTGCACACAAACAGCCGCCGTCGGCAGGCCTGAACTCACTTACGGCTCCATCGCACAGATGCACTTCAGAGCACACACATCCCCAATCACCTTATTTTGCTTTTCTTTTGTTTTTAGTGCTGATTCTCTAAAAAGCACAAGTTACGGTTTGAGCACATATTTGGTGCTTTATGGTGTTATAAAGTCCTGTAGAAATCTGATCCAGGGGAATTTTATTCGTCTGCAGGCAGATACGGGCTTTTTTTTTAACCTTATATACAGATATGTGGAGAAGTGGTTTATTAATATGAGGGTGATAAGAAGCTGTCAGAAAACACCTAAATGCATCTTATCCTGCACTGGAATAGTTTCATCCTATTAAAGTTCATTTAAAATGAGTAACTAGTACTTCAGAAACCATAATCTCTGGATCTCCTAATGCTGTATCTGCATTATTAGAATTTTACATCACTGAATCTGTACACTGAAAGAGAAATTAGTATGTTTATAAATATATGTTTATAATAATTCACCATCCAGTTTTAAATATGTGTAATGTTTTTTTTAGTCTCTCTTAAGAGGAAAAGCAGCCTGACATGATGAACTTCCAAGAATAAAAATAAACTATTTTTAGCTGATCTTTAAACCTTTTAAAATGCACAAAAGGATACAAAGATAGGGTGTTTATGCATTATAGTGAATTGCTCTTAAAAAGATCTGTAGAGGACAGATATAGTTTGAAGGAGCCTTCTGTACATATAACAGAAAATCATTTGAATGACTGGAAATATTCAACCATTAAAACCAGTCATTCCATTCTCTCATTTCATCTGTGCAGGTTAATACTCTAGATGTTGGAAAGGTTTGCATCATATTACTGATGTTTGCCTCATTAATGAAATCCTTTTTATTTTGCTTTAAAAAAAAGTGCAGTCCAGTTTTATCAAGGTCTTCTAATCTGCGCGGCTCAACTGTGAGTTCACATGAGTTTATTATTGATTTCTTGAAGTTCTTCTCATGAAGCCTGTTTAGTGCAAACTGGTCCGCCATACTGTCTCATTGTCTGACTGTACGTTTCTGAGTGTTTATTGATTTGTTTGCAAGCTTATATTGATTGTGTGTACAGACTCTTTAAAGGACAACGACTGTGTACAAGTCATGCGATGTTGAAATCTGCGAGGTATATCTCAACCTGCAGTGAACATTTAGATTATTTAAATGTTTTAAAGCTCAGATGATGTCAGAATTTTAAATGAGTTAAAGCTGAATCTGCAGAGCTGGCATTTCTCCATAAGCGTGTGATATTTGCACACAAAGAAGAACTGGCTCTGTGTTTTTTTTTGTTTTTTTCCAAAGGACTTACCTTTCAGCCTTCATGGTTAGCAAGCTGCCTTCACTGTATGGTGAAAATGTACGGAGGCGTCTTTGATTGATGTTTAACCCATTTAAACCTTAAACACCTTATAAATGTTATTTTACTGTTACACAGACTTTAATTTTTCTTTCAATTGACACAATATGTATACAGGAACAGCAGAGTCTTGCTGGGAGCTGTAACATGATATATTGGATATGACGCAATATATTTATTATAAGGTATAAGATTTTATATATCTGTTACAGCCCTTTATCTTAAAGCCATAGTACATAGGTTTCTAACCTTAATACTCAGCACTACTAACTTGCTTGATGGCACACCTGCCTTTATTATAGGCATTCCCGGAGCTCTTATTGCCCTGCAGCATCCTAAAGACGAGAAACCATATTTTACAGTTTGGTATACAGAGCATCACGTGTCACAGCGCTGCATCACACACCAGCAGCTGAATATTAAAAACTGATCATTTTAGATGTGCTCTATGTCTGATTCAGCAGTAAAAACACAAGAAGACATTATCAGAGGAAAAAAAAGGAAAAGAAAGTGATAGAAAAGGACTTTTATTGGCTGGACAGAGCTCAGAGAAGAGTCAGGAATCAAATACATGCAAAATAATAATAATAATAATAATAAAAAACTAAGTTTGAATTCAAACATACATGATCAGAGCA
>JBAMHX010000006.1:9541869-9580161 GCA_037177515.1 Pseudomugil tenellus | reverse complement strand
TGGACCGTTTATTGATTTATTTATTTATATATATATATATATATATATATATATATATATATATAAATATAAACTAGCTCCGTATTTTTGCATATTCAATAATAAGGCCTTTATTTCCTTCAAAAGTTGCATCTTAAATGTTTTTCAGAGTTTGGAAATAAAAGGGTTCATTGAACAGATGACTTTTAAAATGAAAGTCTGACTGGGTCTTTTCCAATTACCTTTCTTTAAATAAAACTATTACAGTGTATAGTTATATCGTTCTGAATTAAATCCTGCAACACAATTCATTTTTATTTCAGCTTGATCTCCTGTTTCTATTGTCATAGATAAACTAAGCAAACTCTGCTAAATTCTGACATCTGCAGCAAAAATGTGAGAAAACATTAAGTTACAAGAGAATAAGGACACTTTTAAAAATGTCTAACAAAGTGCAAAGATTTTGGTCTTCAAATATGTCCTGAGCAGAGATGTCCCAACATGAAATGAATTATGTGATGTTAATGTAAGATTTTGTGTGTTTAGATTCGTTGGCTCCCACCTGCAGATGGAACTCCTCAGGGATGGAAGTCCAGGCAGTTCTGCTGAAGTATGTGTAAGTAACAGCCCCCCCCATACACACACACAAACACACACACACACACACACACACACACACACACACACACACACACACACACACACACACACACACACACACACAGAGCCTCCTGCTCTGCTATGTCAAAGAAATGCGCATTGAAACTACTACAGTAAATGTTATGACACACTGTATAAACATGCACAGAGCTATTCCTAACATGCATCAGGGTTATCACAGGATGCTGCTTCATGAGTGTTAATTTAACTCGCTCTTCCTGGCCTCCGTCATTACATAAAGACCCCCACCCAGCTAACGCCCAAACCAAGCAGCTAATCAGTCTAATATTTGCTGGTTGACTTCAAACGTAGATGCAAGCCACCAAGAAATAACAATACATTGTTACAAGTAAATAAAGGAGTGTCAAACTCAGTGAGTCAATGAAATTACAGCCATTAGACGTGAAAGATGCAATCTGAAGGGAAACTCCATTATTTTCCCTGCTCGGGTCCACAGAGTACAGAGGGTCGACTTTTCCCATTGATGTTATGGTTGATCTCAGGGATGAAAGCAGCAAGTCAAACAGAATTTACAATGAGTGCCGATGCTGATGGTTTGATGAAGTAGAGTGAATCAAGCTCAACAAATATGACCTTAATGCTAATACAAGCTGCTCTGCATTAATACAGCCAGTGGAGACAATCACTAAGTACTTTCCTTCAACAATTTTGAAGAATGTTAACTTGAGTTTTTATATTTTTTTACTTCCTCTCCATTATTAATAGTGTAGTAGGATCAACTTTTAGTCACAGTTTAGATGTGTATTAATCTGTCTCGGATTGTTGGAGTCTACCCGTTCAGCGTGTAAGATTTACTTCAGTACTATAGATTAACTCCATCAAATCTGAAGAAATGTTTCTGTCTTTTTGGGAAAACCGGGTGAGTGATCTGTTGTGTGTGTGATCACTGCCTTAATTCACCTCATTTGTGAAAAGGAAGCTTTTTAGTTGTTCCAGTTAATCTGCATTATAACTACAAACGGTGCGCAATAATTAAAAATAAGCGGCTGTAATGATTTCGTTGTTAAACAGCTGGGACGGTAGTTGTAGAGTTGCTTAATCCAGGAGACCAGCTTGTCCACAGTGTGTTTAAAACCCCAAATAAGGATTTCCCCTGAACACCATGCATGAGAGATCTACCAGGCCTGGGTAGCAGGGTGGAGGCCCGACTGGAGTCTATCAACAGATTACATATCCCAGGTGGCTGGTGAAGGCTTAAGATCCTCTGGGAGGAAATTGCTGGAGACAGAGAGACCCAAATATCCTTTCTCACACTGTCACTACTAGCCAAAAGTAAGCTAATGTGTTATAAAAGTCATAGATTTATCTTTTAAGCCACCGGAGTGCTGTAAATCCATGATTTGATCTCTTTTTACCCTCTTTTAGTTGTATTCTCGAATGAATAGTATTAGTCATTTCTGCCAGCATGCTATTTAGAAACCAAAACAATGAGCTGGATGATGCCAAAGCTCCGTGTACAGCTGAGATAACAGATATTAGACACTCTAGGAGTCCAAAATGTGCAACTCAGATTAAAACTCTTGATTATTTAAGAACAGAAATCCCCTTTTTTCTACTCTGTAAAGGTCATTCATTTATAAGACATGCATTGACAAGTATTTTTAATCAAGAATCAGAGGAAACTATTGTCTAAAGAAAGCTGTCTAATGAAAAGCTGCATGAAATTAATAGCACTTCTATAAAAGCTTTTTGTTTGTTTTGCATTTACCATAATAAACTCTGAATATTGCTGGAACCAAACTGCACATATTAGAGCTTCTTTGTCATTTTTGTCAAACCTCAGGCAGGATGAAATACACTTTTTAATTTAACCCCCCCTTTTTGGCATTCTGTATTCGTACGAATCACGCGTTGGAGGATTGTAAAAGAGAGATAGCTTTTGCAATCAAAACGGCCGTAAACACCACCAAGAACTACTGACTCACCTGGGCGCTGCCGTAAAGGTCGTCTTTATGAGCCTTTATTAAAGCAAATGATTAGCGTGAGTTTTATTTAAAGTAAATTACAGATTGATGGCTTAAGTGTAGCTGCAGACAGAATGCTCAGCGCTAGAATTCTAATAAGTGATTTGATGAGTACATGAATCATGCGAGAGCATCACGTGCTGTAGTCTTTGCTTTACACAAACTGAACGCTGTTGTGTTTGCATAAAAACAAAACCACAAAGCACAACAAATCCTCCACTAGCCTGTGTATCTCTGTTGGCTGACTCTGCATGTACATGTGGCGCCAGCAATACTGTCACCCTCCCTCCAATGTCTCGGGACAGGAAGAGACATGTTCTCTCAAAACCCCTCAGGGAGTCAGTGGGTGGTGACGGGAGCACGGAGGCTAACATTCATTAAGCTGGTGATTGGTGCTAGTCCTCGCTCGTATCCCCTGAATCATAGCTTACATGTCCGTTTTGTAGAGACTTAAATATATTGCATGAGGTTAAAAAATAAGCTGCTGGGATGACCTGATGCTCGGGGATTAAATCTCTATCAGGAGGAAGGGAACAGAGGAGTGAGGGGGGTTGAGGAAATAATTATTCCTATCGAACCAGGAGGAAGTTGTTTGGGCGGTCAGGCTGCCTCAGTGAGTATTAACCCATCAATGAAACAACACCGTCCCCACATCCGGCTTACGGTGAAGGATAAAGTAGCAGCAAGATAGCCACACTGAATATTGTGATAATTGCAGCAAAAACAAAGATATGCAACACAATAAATGTGTGCCATTTGCAGAATTAGTGTTTTTAAAGGACAGAACAGACACAAAACAAAGAGAAATGTTTATCTTAACAAACATCCGCCCCACCCCGCGCACACACACACACACACACACACACACACACACACACACACACACACACACAAACAACCAAAAATTATTAATGCTGATTTTTATTTAAATTAGTCTCCTACCTTTGTGCAATACAAAGATGAAGAGACTTTTTGAAGTATTTTCTCATCTAAATAAGATTATTTAAACGATTTAAAGAAAAACAATCTTTCAACACCATTTTGACAGGTGTTAATATCATTCAAATCCATTTACTGGTCACTTCTCAAAACAATGTGAAAATGCGTTAAACTGCCATTCGCCAACTGAAAAAAGTCTAAATTTATTTAACTAAATAAATGAGAAGTGAAAATGCAAGTTTAAAACACTAATAAAATTATCTTAACTTAATTAACTTAACCACTAAACTTTCTTCGCACAAGCGTGTTACCAAATGCATTAACCCTTTACACATATAGGCTCGCTTTTCAACCTAAAAAGGATGTTGCAGGTTTTCTTCATGTCCCACACAAAGGCGACTCAGTGCCGCATTAGCATGTGCAACACTGAGAAATAATCCAAAATGGTTCCTGTCTTTGTTTGTAGCCAATCTCATTCTTTACACTTCTACCACTACTATGTTTTAATATTTTACGCATCACTTGTTTAGGAAGGCAGTAGCAGATAAATGCTACCAAACACACCAAAGTAATCAAGTAATTTCCCCAGAGCGAATCTATCGTTCTTTTCCAGTTCTTTTGGTGTCTTGTTGAATTTCTTACCTTTTATTTTAAATGAATTTTCCAGCAAAGATCACTCTAAATGCTGTTGTAGTTACCTTGAATGATGCTCATGTCTAACAGTGTCTGTGCCTTTAAGTTTTTCTACATCAAGAGCACATTGTTGAGTTAACCTCACTGCTTTGGTTTGTCCCCGACACGATCCAGCTTTGAAAACACATCCTTGAGATTTTGAGTCCTTCATTTCTGTCCGACCGAAAGAATCAAGTCAATCTGTCAGTTATTTGTTGACTTAGGCAGAAACTGCTAACAAGAGTTTTACAATCCAGCAAGCAAAAAGTTTATTAACCCCCTTTTTTAATTTTCTTATGTCTTTCTTTATTTATTTTAAGCTGCAAGACAAGAACAAGTTAAGACGGGATGTGTGTGTGTGTGTGTTGCTACATTGTGCTGCTTGTGTGCTATGGAAGAAAGGGAGCGTTAAAAGACAGTGCTTGCACATGGAGCAAATGTTGAAGGGGAAACATTTCACAACAGGGGTTCAGAGATAATTACGTCTCCACAGAGTGGGGAGGTCCTTGATGGGTCAGCGGCTGTCTCGGTATCTGACTAACTGGAACTATTACTTGGGAAATGTAAGAAGGGAATACTTGTATTTGTGTTTGTGAACAACTAGAAGTGAGCCCATGTTCAGCGTCCTAACCTCAGCGTCACCTGGCAACTTTCCTCCTCTAGGACAATTTAATTTATAGCTGTACCAGTTCATGTAAGTTTAAACAACTGCTTAGTGACTTTTAAGCTTTTTTGTTTCTTTTTTTTTTTATATAATACTCCTTGAGCCTCGTCGTTCATGCAAAGCCTTGTGAAGCTGAATTATTTTTGACATTCATGCTCTGGTGCAGAGCTTGATCCAAAAACAACCTAATAGTGGACATTAATGCCTACTGAACTGCAGTGAAAGGTAATCCAGATTTTCCATCTGACAAGGCATGGAGGAGGAGTGCGGTGGGTGTGAACCCCCACCATGCGTGCTTGTGTGACCCTGAGAGAGGCGGATATGTGCATGATGTCTGGCTACCTGCCCCGAGGAGGTTTTTTTGGCCAATAGCCTGACAAAACGAATGGTTCCCGTGCGGTGTTGGACTAACTCTCACTGAAGGAGCGCTGAGGGGCCAGCTGAGGCCCTTTCTAATAAGGAAGTGGGACTTTATTCCTCCACCCCCTGCTGACAGACAGACACAAAACACCCACCCACACACACACACACACACAGGCATACAGTATAGCCGCTTCATGGCACCTCAGTCTCAGAAGCTAGATACATGTCAGCAGCTGCGTTCATCATCACCCAGTTCCAACAGCTATCGCTGGTATGTGAGAAACATAACCAGAGCCTTAAAGCTTTTCCTTGGATTAGAGGGGTATCGTGTGGGGAGGGGCTTTTTTATGGCCATGACAGGTACAGATCTAAACAGTAATTCTTTATCATACCTGTGAATGCATTATTCTAATAATAATAATAATTTATAACATATAAATAATATAACATTGTTGTAAAAAAAATACATTATTTTATAACTTTTATTTATAATCAAAACCTCAATTAGAGGAAGGCATTTTGTTCAGTGATAAGAAGTTGTTTTGTGGTTGAGAAATATTGTTTTTAATACAAAAGCAAGAAGGATAACCAGATCTATTATCCGTACCGCTTATTCCAATGAAAGTTCGCCGGTAACTGGAGCCTATCCCAGCACCCACTGGGTGGGAGGTGGGGTGCACCTTGAACAAGTCGCAGGTCCATCAAAGGACAATAATACATTAGAAACATAAATAAACACAATCCTATAATTTCTACATGGTTTCCTTTGCTGATATGCGAATCTGTTAAAAGGTATCTTAAAAACACTAATATTGCCTGTTTAATGGATTCGTTAATAAATATAAGGATTAAAAAACATAGTGAAATATTTCTTTTAAGCCTAAATCAAAATATTTCACTTTTTTGTCCAGAAATTAAAATATATTATTTCTATCAGAGGAAACTAAGCAAGTCAGATTTGCATTTCACAGATTTGAAACTGTCACTTCTTGTTTTGTGCTTTACAAAAGCTTAAATCGGTTTATCTTCTGTTCTTCATTTACAGGCACGCGATCAATGATCAGTAATAATGAACGGGAATGTTAGCTGCATGAAGCACTGTTGGAAAAAAAGAAAAAATGAAGAAACCACCCAGGCGTTTATGAGAAACCCAGTCTGCTCCCACATTCTCAAACCCTGCTTGTTTACCTATCTCACATTATGCCCCTTGGTCGAGTTATTGGATGTAACACATTAAGCCTGCAAATCACTAAACCTATACCTAATCTGCACAGACATGTTCAATGATCAACCTAATCTTTAACCTTGGTGTCTCAGCCAGAACAAATAGGCTGATCTGGAAGCATGCGTCGCATCAGTTTAGCTGAGCGGCTGTATAGCACATCGATTCCCTCATCCCTGATTGAACGTGCAATGGGGCATCAACTGGGGTGGCCACGTCCCTTACAAAATGCACCGATGTCTGAGCAGGCAACAGTTCCCCAAGTCCCCTTTTCTGTCTGCCTGCAACAGTCTGTCTCTTCGTCTTAAGGTCGTGTTTGGTTTGCTAATTGTTTGTTGGTCCAGGAGTCCCCCGTTTTCTCCGAACTGGAGTTACCGCAGGCTCTGGAAGAGGTCTATTTTTGGCTTTTAAAACGGTGAGGGGGAGGATGGAGGTCTGACCTTTCTTTTCGGTCTGCTGGTGGTGGCTTGGTGTGTGTAGTCATGGGAGATATGGTTGTTAGGCAGAAGTTTAACATAAGTAGAAAAGACAGTGAAACTTTGAGAAAGGAATATCTGCTTATAAAAATCAGAAGATATTATCTGGTGTTGCATTTTGGTATTTGTTTATAATTTCGCTTTTGTGCTTAGAGTCAGAAATTTTCCCTCAAAACAAAGATGTGAGGAGACACATCAAGTTGTAGTTGGGAAATGTGTGTTTTATTTTAGCATTTATTTTATTCTCTACTAACTAAAAAAAATAACTAGCATCCATTTCTTTTTCTCATGATCTCGGATGGTTTTGCATTCACTGTTTTTGAGAAGTGGGAAGCTGAAACTCTTTTTCTTTTGCTTTGACATGAACAACATAAAGAAACATACTAGTTTGTTGAAAAACTGATTTCCAATTTGTCCTTTACTGAACCATCAGTACAACACTCGCATCAGCTGTTTCAAAGAGAAGCAGCCACTAAAAAAACTTGAGCAGACCACAGGAACGACTGCATTTATTGAACTGATATGGGACCACCTGCAGGGTGTGGTCAACCAGTCAGCAACCAGTATGTACTGTGGTGTAACAATTTGGCCAAGTCCAACACATGACTCGTTGCAAAGCGTGGTCTTAACTGCAGACAAAGAGTATATTTAAGCACTACAGGATGCGATTAACAACCACAAAGCTGCTGTGTGGTCTGAGCTCTTAACTTTATGCTTGTTGAAGGGTCATTGAGGTAGACCCTGATGAAGAGTAGAATAATTAGTCACTCCATAACCCTAAAATAGGCTTGAATAGAGATCTACATGAATAGAGAGAAAAAAAACTGTTATTTTGACCAAAACATGTCTGATATTTCATTCAGACCTCAGCAAATTGCTTCGACTTGTAATAATAATCTCTTAAAAGTAGTAACCACACAAGTCATAAACTGTAATTAGTGGTCACATGTTGTACAAGCCAATAAAACAAAACCACAGTTTTGTACATCCGTTGCAGTAAAACCGTCTCCTTTGTGTCCTCAGGTTCCTGATGTGTGATGGTGGTCGTGGCCGGCTGTGACGGGCGTTGCTGTTTGCCTCTCGTGTCCCATTAGAAAACCAAGAGGACCGACCTGACTCCAGATATTGGAGCAGCGCACCGTCGGTTAGTTTATGGCTCTCACTTGGCAACCATTGATCCCAACAGGCGGTGATGAAAGGTGTCGATGGCACCTTGGCACCAAAGCAGCGCGCCTCACTCCTGAGGCACAGTGTCTGATGTGAAGGTGTAGATATATGGAAAGAGTGTGATGTATTTGTTGTTGTTGTCTTGTCTTGTGTGCTTGTGTGTTAGAGAGAGAGTCTCACACTTCCAGTATCATCTGGTGGAATGAGCAGAAGTACCGCACCATATTGACACTGTGTCAGCTTTCATCTAAGTAGGCTTGAGCTTTTTGCACAATAGAAATTGTTTTGAAAACAAAGACGAAATAAGAGATGAAAGTGTGTGTGTTTGTGTGTGTGTGTGTGTGTGCGTTAGAAATCGAGGACAAGACTTGAAGCATGGTTTGTGTGTTTGTTTCTTCATTAGAGCGACTTTCTTTGTGTTATTTCTTGCTTTTAAGAACCTGTTTGTGTGGTAGAGGACCACATGATCCCCTGTGTTTTCATTAGTGTACAAGGTTCATGTGTGGTGACCATGGCAACCTCTCCTCTTTTCTCTCTCTCTCTCTCTCTGTAAGGCAGCAGCCTCATGGGCCTCAGGACACACTAGACCCCAGCCTCCATCGCACATCAAGCCTCCCTCCCCAACTCTACCCAAGAAAGTCCCTGCAACTCCTTTTTTTATACTGTTACGTAGCTTCCCGAGATTTCCAGGCAGCGCTTTGGCTACACATCCTCTGATCCACAGCAAAGGAGCTCTCGCCCTTTGTTCCTCGATCGACCGCATCGCATTTTTTTTAAACGTCGGAAAATCTCTTGCTTTGCATTTTAGCACGTGCAAGTGTAAGAACTGACCACCAGAGGAGTGAAAACGTTATACGCAGCCACTCTGCAAAGCCAGACGAGCGGAAGTGTGGCTAAAGTGCTACTGGGTAATGTTATATGATCATAATTAATACTATTCTGTATATCATTCATATTAATGTTATTATGATTAATAAATACATGTTGAAGCATGACTTTGCAAAAAAAAGAGGAAAAAAAACATGCTGTACATTTTTAGATATTTTAAAGAAATACAAAAAGGTATTTTTGTAATCAAGACAATGTTGAGATGTTTTGATTGGTTCATGTTGTGCTGAACGTGTGGGAGGAACTTTCATATTGTTTCCTCTTTTGGCATTTTTTTTTTGTTTTGTGCCATTATAAAGTGATGAGTCACCCTGCCATACCAAAGTAGCCCTGTCGCTTCGCCACACGTCCTTTCTACATAACTGTAGATTTCAGTTTGCTTATGTGTGTTTTTGTTTCATTTCTATTCCTTTTTTTTTGTCTGGTCCACTGTGCAGTGACGTTTAGCGTTGAGTGACAGCTCGTAAATTTGCAGTTTGTGGTAATCAGATGCGTTCAAAGAGGCATTGACAGGAATAAGCCATTGCTGGTGAAGAGAGTGATCCCAGAGACAGCAATACAGCAAACTGAGCCCTGCTATTATTAGAAATTTGCTCCCTCATTGTGTAGCAGGAGGACAGAAACGGTATAAAGAAACAAAAGACCAAAGGCTTTTTTTTTTTTTACACTGGAGAGCTATCTAGGATTGTGGAATTATTCCTTTTCTGACTACTTTGTAGTCTTCAGTCTGATTTCTTATGAAGTATGACATTATTTTTGCTGCTTGTCCCTTTTAGTGTCACTGCAAAGAGCCACTCTGCATCTGAAAGGAAATTCACTTTAAGCAATTTGACTCTTTTGTCTATTTTTAGGAATCCAACGCGATTCAACCTGCTTTTGTAAACTTTGAATTTACATCGTAATGATGGGAGTGGAAAAAAAAGGATCTTTTGTAATCTGGTGTCTGTCTGGGTTCTGCAACGATGTCTCTGCTGTATGACATATCATGAAGCGGTCATATTTCTGCAACATTTTGATGCCAAAATTATCATTCTTTTGACATTTGTAAAGAAAGAAAAAAAAAGATTCTTGTACTTTTTTTGATAAGGTCACATTTCACAGTGATGTGACAATCAAAAACTCTAATGCTGTAAGAAAACATTTTCCCTGCTATGTTTAGCCTAGATGTGTAAAATCATGTTGGGATGATGAAATCATATAGTGAGTGTTTGCAATGAATAATGCTAATATGCAGGTATATCATATCACCGGGTTTTCTGAAGCAGTTTTTGCTTTTACAGACATTTTTAAGCCCCATGTGGCACCAAATTTATTCAAACAAGTATTTATATAAAATGTGTGGATGTGTGTGTGTGTGTTTTTATTGGGTGTTTTTAAAATTCATAGAAGATGCCCAAACTATAATTCATTGTAAGTATTATTGTAAGTTTAACTGTATATTCATTCGATCATTTTTCTATAGAATTTTGTTTGTTTGTAGCCGTCTGATTGAAACAGTCTATATGTGATATGTGAATACTGTTATACCTACATAATTCACTGTGAAATCCAGAGTAAAATATGCTCCTTGAACAAATAGATTCTTATCAGCAGTATGGTACAAAAGTTCCTGGAAATTAAGTAACGACCCCTCCTTCTGTCAATGAAACATATTCCTTTACCTGGTTTAGTATACTGTGTGTAGCTGTGTGTTGTGCATGTTCACAGCATGTGTGTTTTCTTTTCTTTGTTCTTTTGTTTTTTAAATGCATACAATACTGTTGATATTTATGTACTTTAGCCGCTGTAAGGAGAACCTGTATTTCAGTGAATTGCAGAGGTTTGTCTGACTGAAAAAAAAGGTGATCAAAGTGAGAAGTTTTAATGAAAATGTTAAATGAAGACATTTCAGGCCATCTGCCATTAAAGATTGACATCATCCTTGTTGCAATGACTGACTTATTTAGCTCAAAAATTCATGGAAGGTACCCTGACTCGACTGCTGATTGTCGCTAAAACGGTGTAGTTGTTTCTTTATCGTGCTGTACATATTCTAACAAAAGTTACAATTCTTAAATCTGCTTATTTTCTCTCCAACAGATGACTGCAAAAGCTAAAATTAAACATTCAACAACAATAGAATTATGAAACATTGCCTTTCAGACTGTCCGGGATTTCAGCTTCTTCAGGAAGTAATCTACTCAGCCCAGTGTTGTCGATTGCTACTGTTTTGCGTTTTCTGTCCAGTCTTGGTATTTATAGTCCTTACCTCCTCTCCTATGATGTAACGGAGATTTTTTCACTCCTTTGCCTTCTGAAAAATTTGTTAAGTATAGATGATCTGACCAAAATCATTTAATTATCGTATTTAATTTATAAAAGAGAGAGGTTTTTACCATAAAGGTGCACACACTTTGATGATGAATTTTGGCATTATCCTAGCACCAGGCATGATGGCAACGCCACTTCATCTGCTCTCTACATCAGGGTAAATCTAGACTTTTCTACATGACTCTTTTCTATGTTCCAGGTTCCAATCTTTCTGCTCCATAGCAAGCTAAATCCTTTTTTTCCAGTTAGCCTGACTGATGAGTGGTTGTTTTATGGCTACATAGCCAGTTCCCTTCAGGTTTTGCACATAGAAACATACTTCCATAGGACTGAGTTCTACTGTTGTTTTTTTTTTTCCTAGATTAGTGATGCAAACTAATTATTAGTCTTTTTAAACAGGTTAACATCTTTTCCATGGTCACTGGATATGCTTTTCCACTTTTTTTCTAGTTTAGCAACAAGCTAATTAGCTTCCTGTTTAGTTATTTTGTACAAGCACAACATTCTCAGACAGGAAAGGCAGTAGGACCCACAAGTTCAGAGTGAGGCTCCCTGGCCTATTCGGCTATGGAGGAAGATTAAAAATTGGGTTTAAAAGTGCCATAGAAGTAGTTTATTTTCTTCATTATTGTTTTGTTTGTTTGTCTTGGTGTACTTTATGTATTTTAAAGCCTGCGTGGGGATTATGGCACATTGGACTAAATATGAATGTGTGGTTGCCTGCATGGTGACAACAAGCTAGTAACCTTTCAGAAGGTGCTTTGCATCTTCATTTATGGTAACTGGGATGCATTGGAGCCCTTCCCAGTAACCCTGAACTGGATAAAGCAGGAGTTGAACATGAATAGATGTGCAGTTTGAGGTGAGCTACACAAATAATTGAACCCTGAAATATTTGGTAAAGAAGACGTATTATTATTCCATTCCCTTCTTCTTAAATGTCATATTCTGAATTAGGAAGCATTTACCTCGTATGACCTTTCACCTTGTTTGAGGCCAGTTTGAAACTTTGTGCGTTTTTTTCTTCTTTGGAGATTGTTCCAGCTGATGTCCAGAGGACACCGTGAACCCAAATTACTCAGAAAAACTAAATAAAATAAAAAGTTATTTCAGCATATTTGTAGATGAATTGATATTATTGCAGGAATAGTAAAAGATGAATCATACAAATCAGTCTAGAAGATAAACACAAATATAATGCAGCAAATGAAGACCGACTGAGAAGATTACAGCATCTTTTATGAAATTCCACCTGCAAACAGCAGCGTTTTCATTTCCTCTGTCACACTTGTCATTGGCTGTCACCTCCCCCACAATCCCAGAAGACCATGAAAACACGATGTGGGATCCTATAAAATGGTTTGAGCACCAGGGGACGTGAAGACCTCTCTTTACCCTCTATAAGAATAGTCCGACAAATCCAGGAGCTGGCTACTCCAGAGACAGAAGCCAAAGCCAATTTAGCTTCTCTCTTGACTGTCTCCGTTCTTTCTTGTCAGTTTAGTCACACCAGGTGGTGCGCAGCAGTTTCTCACATGACGTGCACATTTGCTTGTGCCTCAGGCTTTTAATGCAGGGGTGTTGGAGCGAATTGAAGATGGGGATATAAAGTGCTTTTGTGCACAAAGGTACATGCTCATCAACTAGCAACACATCGAGATGGTGTTATTTCCCTAAAAAACATGCTGTCTCAGGAAGATCTACAGCTACACTGAACCATCAAACTCATTGAATTGAATACTTTAATACAATGTGTCCACTTTGAACTTAATGCACAAGTTCCCAAGTTGTTTTTAGGCCCAGCTGGAGTAAAAATAACAAAATAAATAGGAGATGATGCTGAAATTTAGACATTCTGCTTGTGAGCTTCAGTGAGCAGTCTCAGAGGCGACCATTATGGCACATAGGAGACAAAACACTGGACATGACGGTCAATCTCTTTATCGGTAAAGCCTCTTCATGAAGACATTCTGCCTACCAATAAACTAGAATGAATAAAACAGACTACTTATATAGAGAAGTATCAGAATCGTACCATTCCCACTGGTTTTACAATAACTCAAGTTTGCAAAAGTATTTAGCCACAAACGTCCCCTTTACACAATCCAACCTTCCTGTCCCATCTCACTGGAACAATTAAAAGGTGCCTGAACATCTGGGAACCTCTGCTGCTTCACACATGCCCACTCCAAAAAAATCCACTTTATTTAACATTAAATATGATGCTCAATTCCCTGCAATAAAGTCACAACAGCTCATTGTGACACTGCTGGAGATAAATCAGAATAAAAGGATGAAATTGTGCAATTCAACACCATACATAATTTATTTAGTTAAATACAGAATGCGTCATGTATTTATTAAACAGCAGTCTAACACTAACTGTGTCTTTGCAGCAGAGCGCTTTATTACAGCCATGTTTCCTGTCTTCTAAAGGCTACCTGGGGGAGTTATACAGATTAAGGACTGAACATTTTAGTGAATTAGCACAGGCTCTGAACTGGCTAGCATAAGCCCTCAGTCAGGCAACTGTGCCTGCTATACTTGATTCGATTATTGCTGTTGATCAGCTGGACTGTTATGGGCTGCAGCCTTTTTTTCCCTCTTAAAATACCAAACTCATATTGCACTCCCTTATATTTTTAAGTAAAATCAGGAGTGGTGCTCTAAACACGTGTCGCATAGTTTTGGTTTAAAAAGGAAAAGCATTTGGATTCAGTTTTCAGCACTGATTAACGATTGAGTCATCTTTCATCAGCGTCTGTGTTGTTTTTGCAAAGGCCTTGCACAGTCATTGTCTAAACATTGATTGGCCAGAAAGGTGCCTTCTTGGAAACGTTGCCTAACCAAAAACCCAACAGTCCCCACGGACGTATATGATGTCTTTGTGATCACATTCTGTCAAATAAGCTGAAGACTTTGGAGTAAATCAGTGAATTTGGAGTGGAGTGGCTTCTTCCTGCGCTGTCCTTTAAATCCTCTTGTCCTCTCTGCCTTTTCCTTGTCCACCTCCCATTATTTTCCTCCTCCTCCCCACTCATCCACAGCTTCCACCTCCCTTGGGTGGGCCCCTGTGCCCTCAATCTCCCGGCAATCAAAACTCTGAAGGCTAACTCTCCCACGGCTTTCCTGTTTTTCACTGATTTCATGCTGGTTTGATCTGCTCTACCAGATGATTACAGAGATATATTAGTTTAATCATTTGAGCCTTGATCCAATACTTATGTAGGTGTGTGTATGTGCGTCTAGGCAAACAGAGTGTGTGTCATATGATAGCCTGACTCAGGATGACATCATACTCCAGAGCAGGCCTTTATCCATGAAAATAAAGAGCCCCACAGCACAACTCAGTGGCATTTTAGCACCAGTGCAGCCTTCGTCTACAATCCAGTGCTGGGACATTTAAAGCTACGTAAGAATAATGTAAAATATTAATAATGTTCTTCTGTCTGTTTCCATCTATATGACTATATACAATTTATATGCATTACTCTCTAATGTTGCTGCTTCAAGCATTCAAAGCACGAAATTCACTTTCTACATCAAAACATAAAGAAAGGAAGCCCACTAGCACACTTCTCCCTTCCACTGAAATCTGCTCAGCCCTCCAGCATCTGAATGGTGTCAGGGGAATTCTCTCCTTACTGTGGGATCAGTGGAAAACTGGTGTTCAAAGCACCCCCTCCCTCTGAAAGATTAACGTGGCGCATAGCAGGTTTTTACCATCTGGGATCCAGGGTGCCACTTGGGCGGGTGCTGTGATGCATCGATGGTAGTCCTCATGTTAGCCTGTGTAAAACCAGGTGGGTGCAGAGTTTTTGATTATGGTTGTTGGATGTCAATTGTACATGATTTATATATTCTGGGTTTTCTTTGTGATGTTGCTAATGGTGAAGCAGCTGCTGCTGATGTAATGGTTAAAGCATAATAATAGCATGGTTACATTACACTGCAGCTCATTTTAATAAAGAAAGGAAAAAACTATTATCTTATACTTTTTGTGTGAAATAGTTAAAATGTGATTCTTTTTCTTATTCTAATGTGAACAAGTTACACTTTTTTCTTCTCTCATGGGTTGAACAAGTTTTCATACAAGAAAGCCCTCATAACAAAAATACTTTACATATTGAACCATTTAACAGTCCCCTCATCGAATTATACTTTTAATGAATCTTTATTGTGTTTATTTTATTTTAAAGTGTAATAATATTGATCCCAAATAAGTTTGAAAAGCAAATGAGGTCAAATGTTTTGCTTCTAGCTGTTCTCAGGTCAGTGATGGAAAAGTAGTAACATGTTGCCACCTGGTGGCCATAGTGGCTAATTACATGCATATTTATTTGCTTTCCTCTATAACTAAAGGGAACCATGTTTGGCATTTTTTAACCACTGAATGACCTACATTGTTTGCTATATCATGTGATTCATTCATTTTTAAGGATATTGTATCCTCAGAGGCCAACACATGACAGCAGATGATGTCTATGACATCACACCACAGCTATATTTACTTGGAATGAGGCCTGAAATACTGTAATATAGCAAAATGCACTTTTAAATCCTCTTCATTAAAAAGATATACCTAAGATGTAAGTTATGTTTCTGGCATGTATCACACTGAACTCACACTGAAAACAACACAGGCATTGACACATGGAAGTTGTTTTAATAAAGACATTAGTGTAAATTGAAACTCATCATCTAATATCAGTGTTGGCCAGTTGTGCTCTCTGCTTATGTTATTCACTATGAGCCCGGTTGGGAACAACTGTAGTTCTCAGTTTGGTGGACTTCTTTTCTCTTCAGCTGACCCCTCTGAACCCATCTGAGGAACCAGATCATGCTCTGGACTCATGTTTGATTTTATTGCAGCAGAATTCAGCATCACTGACCAGCTCGAGGTCCTCCACATAGTTTCCCGGATGTTGCGTAGCAGCTTCCTCAGCACAACTAAATTCAAATTTTTTTCTTCCGTCATACGAAAATCTTTACAATGAAGCCTCATTCTATTGTTAGAATACAAAACATACTGTGTCATTTATAGAAAAATAAAAATATCAACTCCAAAATCCAGATTACTGCTTCTTGAAAGTCCTCTTTGCGTCCACCCCTTCGTAGCTGTAACACTGCAGGAAAAAAAAGGCGTGGTTGGTTTATGGAGATGTTTAATGAGATTGTTATATAATGTATTTGTACTCACTCACCTGCACAAGCTCTCCTCCCACCAGAGCCCTTGTGGTGGTCAGGACTTTGTTGTTGTCTTTCCTGGTGAATTTGCCTTTCATCATGTCGCCCTCCATCTCCCATGATCCCTGTTAGACAACATATATCCATCTGATTCAAATGAAATCCCCTTTTTCCTCAAACAATCCCTTTCTTTTGATGTTGTGGTCATATCTTTATTACTTTATGGCACTCACTGAGACTTCAGTGCCATCGGCCAGAGTGTAGTCGAATGGGACGCTCAGGGTGAAGTCGATCTCCTTGGTTCGGAAAGTGCTGGATTCTTTGATGTGAAACTTGTCTCCGGTCTGCTCGATGGTGATCTTCAGGTTGTCGTGCTCGGCCAGCTTGCGCTTCATGACGTTGACACCTTTTACAAGAGTTCAAAGAGATTACAAGATGACTCCATTTATGGAATGAAAGACAGGATTTTAAAGGAGTGTGCAAGTCCAATCAGCTATTACATTAACTAGATTGATGAAGCCGTCTCGGCTCTGTGACACTCCCATAGTCGTGTCAGACCATTTGGAAACGCACCACTCAGCAGTTACACACTACAGTCCTCACTAACTTCATCATAAAAACACACACACATCCTCTCACACACTCACCCATTTGCTCCATGAACTTGTCATAGTTCTCACTGCGGTCGACCTTCCAAGTTCCATTAAACGCCATAACTGCAGGCTGTGATGAAGCACAGAGACACCGTGGGACTGCAAGTGCCCCACTGGTGCTTATTTATACACAGCCCTCCCCCTCTCACCAGTATAAACCCCCCCCCCCACCCCCCCACCCCCTTCCACCACCTCCCTGAGCTGGCATGGAGGATCCTCGTCTTTATCTCACTGATTATCTGTCTGCTGATGTAGCCATTCACAGACTGTGCCAAATGTAGGGCGATTGCTGCACGACCTCAAGGGCCTGATGATAAATAACCACAGGGCAACTCCCTTCAGGGAATATGGCACAGCTAAACACTGTCACACTGTTCTGCAGGACGGGGAAACAAAAGAAGAAGCTGCTTGTGTGGCTTTCTTTGCAGCCACTCAACAGAGCCCCTCTCTGTCCCTCAGTTTGTGCCTGGCATGAAAGCGATTGTTTTAAAGCGGCAGCCTGAGTTTCTCACTGTCGTGTTGGACTCCAAAGACCACATTTAATAACTGACACTGGACAGTTTTTTTCTTTTTTGTTTGTTATGGTTTTATTCGGATGAAATACTGTGTTTGAAGTGCAAATAATACTCTGATTGTACTTCAAACACAGTGGGTTTGAAACACATAGGGGATCAGTGGGGTTTTTCCCAGAATTACACTTTAATATTAGTTATTAAAAGAAACAGATAAGTTGTTACATTTGAAGACATTTGTTTCTGTTTCATTTTGTGCACTTTAGTGCGGGATAAAGATGATTAGTTGTATTTCCATAGAAAAATACCATTAATCTGTCATATTAGTCTTTTAGAACAAGTTTACATGCAAAACTGATAAAAAAAATACAAACTTTTCCTTACACTGCATCATTTTCACTGCTTTAAGAGCTTCTTTCTAAAGGTTTCTGTCTGCTCTTATTGGTTAAAAGTCTGAGTTGAAAAGCAGGTTGTTCTGCTTGATGATGGTGATTTGTTGAGCTATAAAAAGCTACACAACACAATTAGAAAAAACATTTAAGCATCATTTTGCATGCAATGCCATTTTTTCCCTCTCAATAGTTTTTAATTAAATTTGAATTAATCTAATTCATTTGTTTAGGTGCGAAAAAGTTATCTTTTGATCCATTACTACATTCTGGATTTGCAATTTTCAAGCAAAGACCTAAAACACAAGTCCAGGGTCTAAAGAGTTAAAATGGGAAGGACTGATAAATGAATCGACTGATGATTACCGCATTATATGATTGTTACCTTCAACCATAAAACTATAATTCCCAACAATAATTGTAAGACTTCCATTTAACTGCTTTAACCAATGAATACAAAATAATAAACTTTCAATGACAGAAAACAGCTAAACATATAGAAAACAGTAGCGTTTTTTTCCTTTTGCAGGGTGAGAACTATTTTATACGCAGCTAAATTGGATTAAGCATGTTAGAAAACACAACAACATTACTGGCATTGTCCTGAAAGGACTTGTCATTCAGCTCACGTCCCTACACAATGGGGAGCTATATTGTATCTGCATTCTTGCGGGGAAACATTGTGCACTCAGAGCTGGACTGTCAGATAATGGACGAGAACATGGACAACATTGTTCAGGCCTAGAAGAAGCCATTCCATTCGCTGTGAAATGCCTCAACCATTTGAGTAAAATTGCAATAATACAGCAATGGAAAGACGTATAGATGATGCATAACCTTGTTTCTGGGATAGGTTCATTAATGAGCTTTCTGTGTTACATAACAAAAGAATGCAAAACTTGTGAAATAATTGCGGAAAAAGCAAACAGAAATAATTGAATGTTGTTCTTAATAGTGTAATAAAACTGCAAATGCAGCTGAAGTCACTGAAATGTTTTTAAATGTAAATAAAAATATGGAGATTAATTTTTTTACAAGGTTAAAGGCTCTTTTACTTCTGCTTACACAACAGCTATAAAACAATATTTTGCAAGTATAACTTGTGCTTAAAGGACACAAGGTAGTGTGTCTCCTTTAGATAATCTCTTTTACTGCTGTCAATAAGAACAGCTTGTACTTTGAACTTTGATTAAGCTTATCTGATACTGTATGATCAAAAGATTTAAGTAATTATGGTGGCCAAAAATATGCATAATTAGATTGTTAGAGGTGCAATAAAGGTTTTAAATTGAGTAAGGAGCCACACCTTTCCCCTAAACACGTCATCACCAGTATGTTGCAAAACAGCCAGAAAAGCTTTTTCTGTTTTGGGAATCGTTTTCATATTTTGAAGGCACATAGTAATAAAAATGTTAAAACATAACTGGGGCTATGAGGCGTTAATTACCTGATACACCGATTTCACCGGTGCACACCAGTTAATTAATTAGTTGTTTTCCTTCACTTTATTTGAAATTGAGCAAGGTATATAAAAATATAAGGCGCATGTATGAAAATGCAAAAACAATAATTCAAACTGAGCACAAAGATGCTTCTTTTAAGACTAATGCTTCAAACAACAATATTCATAAGGTATTTTAAATTGAAAAAAAAAATAGTGAGGTATCCATGTGATTTCAAAATCAGAAAAAGTGAGCAAAAAAACACAATAGAAATAATAATAACGGGGGCATTATCATGTCAACTGAAATTGTTCAATTATTGAATATAATTTCATTGCGTGCTTGCTTTAACTAATCCGACAGCTTCATAAATTATAAAATAATTTTTCTAAAAACTTCACCTAAAATTAAAATGTTTACCAAGTACTCTACAGCTTTATTTTCATTTTCCAACCCAAAAAATATTTGGGTATAGTGAAGACAATATACCTCAAGTTTAGCCAGGTTTGTAGATCTGTCCAAAAAAGTGCAGCTGCTTCAGACACAGCAAATAAGTATTTCAAGCTCTGTATTTCCCACATAAAATACACAATTTTCTGTGTACTTTATTGAATTTAGACACTAAGAATTCATTAGTTGGATATATTCTATTGTTTTAAATAGCATCTCTTTGACTTTTGTAGGGAGTTAATATGAAAGAAAGTTAGCTCAAATTTTAAGGATTTGATTTTTTTCAGTCTTTCAGAATATAATTCCTTCTGATTGGATTTGGAAAACGTTTTGGAAGGAAAGTTCTCAATGTTTTGTTGTTAAATAAAATCACCAATGATCTTCTTCTGGCAGCCGACTCTGGTCTTTTATCCATCCTCATCCTCCTTGATCTGAGTGCGGCCTTCGATACCATTTCTCACTCCGTCCTTCTGGCTAGACTATCCTCCATCGGCATCACCAACACCCCCATAAACTGGTTTAAATCATACCTCTCTGGCCGCACTCAGTTCATTCATCTGAAAACTCATTCCCCCTCACCACAGGTGTGCCCCAGGGCTCCTGCCTGGGGCCCCTGCTGTTCATCATCTATCTCCTCCCCCTCGGTTACATTTTCAGAAAGCACCACCTACATTTTCACTGCTACGCGGATGACACCCAGCTCTACCTTTCTACCAAACCAAACTCAACCCTTCCACCATCTTCCCTCACAGATTGTCTTCAAGAAGTTAAATCCTGGTTCACCTCAAACTTTCTTAAATTAAACAGTAGTAAAACAGAAATGTTATTGATTGGTACCAAATCCACCCTCTCCAAATCTGATAGTTTCTGCATTTCCATTGATGACTCTTCCATCTCTCCTTCCCCTCAGGTAAAGAGTCTGGGTGTCATCCTCAACGGCACTCTGTCTTTTATATCACATGTCAATAACATAACCCGGTCTGCATACTTTCACCTCCGCAACATCAACCGCCTCCGCCCCTCCCTCACCCCCCACACCACTGCCATACTTGTTCATAGTTTAGTCACGTCACGCCTGGACTACTGCAATTCACTTCTGTTTGGTCTTCCCCAAAAAACTCTCCATAAACTCCAACTGGTTCAGAATTCAGCAGCCCGCATCATCACCAGAACCCCGTCCATCAGTCACATCACCCCGATTTTACAGCAGTTACATTGGCTCCCCATCACCTACAGAATTCACTACAAGTTGCTGTTGCCCACCTATAAGGCCATACATCACCTCACCCCCCCGTACCTATCTGACCTAATCAAAATATCAGAACCAGTCCGCTCACTCAGATCCTCCTCCTCAATCCAGTTTCTGTCTTACAAGCCTGCAATTCCAATACAGTGAAAAAATGAAAAGAGGCAACTAAACACACCACAATATTTACTGTGTGAGCAGACATGGGCAGGATTTAGGTATTGACCGACAATACTCACTACGTTTGCATGAGTTTCCAAGTGTAAAGTGTGTATTTTGTAAAATATAAAAGAATGCAAACCCGAGAACAGACAAACAGATCTTGAGATAATTTCTTAAACCACAGGGAGAAAGAAGAATTGGCAAAGCTCAGAAAAAGGCCTTGAGCATACACATCAACACGGCATTCCTTGAGCACATGAGACTGAAGTGTTTCCATGGATCGTTTCCTTTACAGCAGTTTTACCAAGAGACATTTTTTCTTCAGCCCAGACAGGTGAAATGATCATGCTTTAAACCTGGCTGACCTCTAACTAGTTTGGTTGGATCAACAGATGCCTGATGAAATGTAACTTCCTGCCTCATCAGTCAAAATTCCCAAGAAAGAAAGGAAGCATTTCTTATAAACTCAAATGTCTACAGCTGAAACAGGAGAGGAAATGCTAAGTAAATGCTGCAATATACTACTGTTGTGATATCAGAAATAAAATCCATTACAGATACAATGCCTTGGAAATCTTAGAGGACAACTTAACATACTGTTTTTATTTTAAGATATGGGCTGTAAATTTAAAAGTATTTTATCTAATTGAGCTGTATTCGGATTCTGATTGATCTTCAGAAATTTACTAATCATCTTAACTCTAATTATTGGTCTGAAGTATCATCCTTGCTCAGTGACTACACAATGTTTTGCTCTTTTAGGCAACTGTAAACACTGGACCTTAGTCTGTCAGCGCCGTTGTGTGTTTAGACATCTGCTCCAACCACAACTTAGTGTTGATCGTCAGTATCATGTGGCTGCAGCCTGGAGTTACATCTGCATTCCTAAATAGATGTCCACATTTGGATCTCATTGTAAGGATTGCTTAGCGGTTGTGGTGGTGAAAGACTGATCCCCTCTCGTTGTTATCAAATTTGTTTGTAGGAGGTGGTTAGCATCAGGGCCTGCATGCAATGCACTAAAACAGAATTAGCCATGTTTTTTCTTGAAAGAAAGAAAAAAAAACTACAAGGAGAAGCGACAAGAATTTACAGTCACTGAAGGTTTAAATGGCTCTGTGACTGCCGTAAGTTATTGTTTAAAAACGTACACGTAAGAAGTAAATATGTAGAACAGCCTTGCTGTTTGTCAAGAAATTGTCTTTTATTTATTTCTTTTAAACAAAATATCTTAGTCAAGTGGTTAAGTTATACAAAACAGAGTGATGGATGTTTGTTCAGTAAAACATAGGGCAGTATCATTTTTCAACCAAAGCTGCTATTTAAATATTTTAGTACAAAGCAAAATGACACATCTTGTAAATCCAGATGAATATTGGATATAGACAATGTCTCCCCTCCACTACTGTGGATGGTACTCATTAACAGGCATACAGCACGTCAAAACCTCCAAATCGCAACGCCCATCCCCCACTTTAAACTTTTTGAATCTCATATATGGAGAGAAATATATGGTCTGGTCCAGTGTATCATTAAAGTATATGGAGCATTAACCGTGCTGCACATAGGGGACATGCCACAGTTTTATTACAGGTTTATAACTCGCTGGTGGAATAACAGCAGCTTGTTTCTTACGTGGAAGACGGGAAGAGGGTTAAGACATGCTTTAGCATGGTTAAGGAAACTCAGGTAGCTAAAAGTAGCAGCTATCAAAAAAGACCAAGTTGACTGTGTACATTATCAACTTTTTTATTTTTCATGGGGACTTGCCAGAAAGACATCTTTTCCTGTAACTATTAGGTGCTGATGGAAATATGAAACAAATCATAGTATAATGAAAGCTTAATGGTCAAAATCAAATCTCTCTCCTAAGGGTCCAATAGTTGTGGCCTCCAACACACTACCTTTATCAATAGAAACCTCAGCATTAACATTTTAGGTTTTTATTACTCAGTACTTCATTTCCTTATGTAATATTCAAATAATGTTGCCATTGAGTTAGCCCTGTCGATGTATGTTAATGAAGTTACAGTATTACAAATGGCACAAACTTGTACAATCAAACAAAACAGAATAAAAAACATCCAGAACTATTGGATGCGGCTCAATTCTACTTGATTGCAGTATGCGCCAGGGGTAGCATTTCCTGGTAATACCAACAGAGTCTGGTTAAGTTTCTTAAAATGTCCTTTAACAAAAATAGACACTAAATTTATTTTAGACAAAATTTCTTGTTGTTTAAGAATAATGTAATCAAAAGTTAATTTTCTTTTTTTTTATCCTCTGTCCATCAAAATTTCTATTGATATTTTAGTCACTGAAAGTTTAATTCATACAAACCAAACTGCAAACAATAAAAAAGCTTTAGAGTTTTAAAACACACTTCAAATATCAGATAACCTCAGTGACTTAGAAAAAATACCTGGTAAAAGCTTTTATATTGACACAATGCAGGACTCATGGTTTAATAGCTCAATTTAGGTTGATAATCTATTACAGAACTAAAATCAATACTGGGGGGTTTCTGCAGAGGATCACTTCCTTCAGGGGGAGGTCTGCCATTGAACACGACACCATGGGACAAGCGTGCCTAATCCACGTTTGAACTTTGAGTGAGCGTGGGCCTCTTTCTTCTAAACATGACCACTTCAGCCTACCAGAATGTGTACAGCTGGCTCAGAGCATGGTCATCTGTATGAATAAATGCAAGAGGAAGTTTCCATGTAGGAAATTAGGACTGGACTGGCCTTTGCTCCATATTCTCCAAATTTCTACCAGCTCCCAGAGAAATTAAAAAAGAAAAGAAGACATTTTGACTATACTTCTATACTTCCAGGTGTTTTGCTCATTAAGGCTGCTGGCCATTAGAAGCACTGTGGTGCTTGCTTAACGGTTATAAGGCCAACCGTTGTGCTCCAATCACACCTCCACAGCTGTAAAGAGCAGTAGGAGGGGGTGGGCATGACCGGAGGAGGCATACAAGAAGGGGTACAGGGCCAAAACGCTCGCTTTGTTCTCTAGGGGCTCTGGTTACTCCCAGCTCTCCATACAGCCCATGTGACATTCAATACAGCAACAGTAAATTTTACATTAAGCGTGTGAAATCACAGATGCACATGTCACAGCAGTGTCATAAAGTGAATTTACTTAGTTTCACTTCAGCACGCACCTTAAGTCTCTGTAGGGGGCGGGTAGGGGGTGGGGATGGCAGGCAAAATTACAGCAATTAATTTAGAAAATGGGCCCCAAAAAAAGTGTGCTTTAGCTACACACCTGGTCCCATTTCCGATAATAACAACACCCTGCCAACCTGCTTTTTTATCTTTTTGTATTTGTTGTACTCCACATTAAAGAATTATTGAAATTCAGGCTTAACTCGCAGCCTGTTAACGGTTTAATGGTCTGTGAATGTGAATAGTTACTATGCATGAAAATGTGAGTGAGAATGACCTTTGCTATGCGCAAATAGCAAGATGTCCTGGCTCTTCCTCTCACAGAACCAACTGAAATATGTTAGTAGATTATGAAGTTTATGGCTTAAAAACTAGTGGGTGATTTCCAAAGGTTATAGAATTTTATTTCACTAACAGAATTTTAAACCTTCACAGCCAACAAAGCTTTTAATCTTTCAGTTCACTGGTCACAGAGTCCAAGTCCACCTGTTCACTCATCATCCCTCCACTAAAAACACAAAGAAGAATCCATAAAAGTCTCAGTCACGTAGCAGCTATGTGAGAACCATATATAATGTGTTACTATAACATTATTATTCTGTAGCTGTCTGGAATATCACAAAGCAAGGTAGCAATGCAGTAACTCTCACCTCTTTTCATCACTTATCACTTTTTGTAACACATTTTTTTATTATCAGAAAAATGAATTGTAATGCCAATATGCACAGCAGCGTTTGGATCTCTACACACACACACACCCCCCCACACACACGTTCAAAACTACAGAGAAACAAAATGAAAAAAATCATTAATCCTGTCTATACATATAAAGATGGTCAATAGTCCAACCATCCACTAGAAGTTATCTAGCAATGGCTGATTAAATTTTGCAGTTCACCCTGTGTTGTCGACCCTGTCAAAGTATTCCCCTGCTCAAAGGGTGAAGCGGAGCCAACATTAAGACTGGTGGCTTGTAAAGTGAGATGGGAAGTTTAATTGATCTAAAAGAATTTAATGTGGCGTAGTGAATTGCGGCAGACAGCATGGATTTATATCTCAGCCCTGGAGAACTGAAATTAATATTGCCAGGGTTTTATAGCAGAGGTTTTTTTTTTTTTATAAAATGATTTACTCCATGTTGAGTAAAACCACAGTTCAATAACATCCTTGAATGCCCATTTTAAGTCTCATTCTTGCCTATGAAGTTGTATACTGTAAAGTGCTTAACAACTCACTTTATTTAGGACCTCAAATATTTCTGATTTTTAAAAAGAAACATTTAATGTAGCTGTACCAATTCAAGCCACTGCACCAATAGAAGAATATGTTTTGGCACTGACCCATTTCACACATCTCACAGCAATATTCACGCTTGGGCTGTATCATCTTAAACTAAGCTCTTGGCTCTCTCAAGTGTTAAGTCTGTCCTGCATGAAGTTCCATGAAAACATGGAGAGGTCTGCAATGTGTTAGAGATTTTGAATGTAAAACCAAGATTACCACACAGCCACAGGGAAATGGATTCAGCTCAATATCCACAGGATGTGTAGTGGCCAAGTCAAACAAGAGCACACAAAATGTATTTACCAATATGTTCTGGATACCAAGGCCATGCCAATGTAGAGATGTGCACAATGCACAACAGGTTGATGTGGGGAATAAAGCTTTTTTTTTTTTTTTTTTTATCTTAAAACTGTATAAGCAGCACATCTGTTAGACTTAATGCTTTCTTAATGTTTATCTACAATTCATTATACTATTTGAGATGTTCCTTTATCCACCAACTGGGCTATGCAGAAGCTCCCTAAAAATGTATAAATAAAAAATAAATAAAAACATAAAATGATTCTTTTGAATGAATGAACATAAAAACAAATAGTGATGCTTAGAAAACTGCCTGCTCAACTATTTGGCAGAGCTTTATTCCTTTTTTTTGTGCAACTAAAATTAATCTTAATAAAACTTTGCACAAGTAAATCGGCCTGAGCCATTTCCGCCCCCTGATTTGGGTATGTAATTCCATAGTGCGAACAGTAAGGTTAAAAAAGCCATTCCAACACAACCTTTTCAAAACCTAAATTCCTCCTTTTGACAATATATAGATGCTACTAAACTGAGCCAAAATGTCCATTTTAGAGACTTGAACTGCACTGTTTGCACTAAAATCTTTCTAAATTTGCTTTGCTTTACTTTTTTGAGCAGCTTTTGCAGAGAGAATTTACACAAATGATCATACAACCGAGCTTTAGAACCACAGCTGCATTATCCCAAAAAGGATTTTTTTTTTCTATTCACCATCTTCATTTACTTTTTGCCAGTAAGACAAATACTTTTACTTACATATCTTAAATTTCACAACTGTTCACTTTAACTGTTTAACGAACTACTGTTCGTTTTTAATCAAAGCAACAAAGCATTTATAGGATGTAAAATAGAAGGCTCTCTAGTTCTTTGTTTTTCCAGGAAGTGCCATATCAAAAACCTTTTAAAAAAGAAAATTCCTGCAAAACTGTCTTTTAAACAACAACTGCTTATAACTTTGTCAATTTGCTCCAAGATGCTCATGATTTTTCTTTTTCCCTATTTCAAAAATCCCCCACAGTCAAAACGAGAACCATTTCAGAATCAGTTATGTGTTTTATTAGGTTTTTGACACAGACTAATAAAAGGATTGATCACAAACACACAGTTTTGTCTTTCAATTGTCAAATTGATCTCAATTTGAAATAAACATCACCAATAATAACATTTCATATATTGTTATGAATCTATGTGGTTTAAGAAACACCATTTGAAGTCAATAAGTCCAATTCGAGGCTTGCGATTACTTAATTCTTCCATCTGAAACTCATCCTTTTGAAACCATAAAAACTTTTCTGGCTCTTCCTTTCACAAAACCGACTGACATGAGTCATTAGGCTAAATCTTCAAGCAGTTGCTAAAGTCATTTTAGTAAACTTTTTTTTTTCTCTCTTGCCTGAACCTGGTGTAAAGCTAAAAATGAATCTGATAGAAAAGTGGCCGATTAAATTAAGCGATGGAAGTAAGCATAATCTAAAACTCAAGAAATACTTTTGTTAGATAATCATTGTATCTGGGAAAAATAAGACCACAGCTCAGCAAAATGTGTTTACTTTACTGTAGGGAGTACCAGATGAAAAAGATTGAGTCAGGAAAAATATATGATGCATCGTAAAAAATGTGATTCTTCTCTAAGGAAAAAAGTTCCACTGGGACTTCCCATTGGAGGGATTTTCAGACAGAAACAAGCTCATGGGAGGAAACCAAACACTTGTTAAAACCTACCAGACCTGGCTCGGTACACACCTAGACCTGGCCATCTATCAGACTGACTGAACAGAATTTACAGTGTGACCTGATCGGTCATCATTTATTACTTTTACTGGTCCTAAGTGGAAGCAATCACTGGCTGGTGTTTGTGTAAGAGGAGACCTCCACCTGCGAGGGTTTCCCATTAACATAAACCCAACTTGGAAGGAGATATGTCATCTGTCGGTGTTCAACGGGGCCTGGAGTTTAGCCCAAGAGAATTTTGTCAGGGGGATTTTTTCCAGTCTAAATGAGCTGCACTGTCTCTTTAAAACACAAAGTATCAGCAACTAGTATCTGAGTGTTAGTTTGGTCACAGACCTGAGAATTCCTCTGAATTGGGACTTCTTAACTGGTCATCTGGAGCATGATCAAAGACAAAGATGTGCATTAGAATTTCCATATCTTTGCATTTAAACATCAGAAAGCAGAACAACATAATGGAACTGCAAAGACAAAATCAACCATGTGTACAAGACACCACCTCTAAAAAGGGTTTCCCGATGTCTTATCTTCTTCATCAGTTAAAGATCTAAGAGAGACACTGAAGTGAAAAAAAATAAAATAACAAACTCGATGATGGTACAATTGCTGGAACCAGTAACGCAGTATACCCTGAAGCCACTGTCACCTCAGGGGGTAGAGTTAGCATGTCTTTGAAGTGCTGCTGAAACTGGCTTCTGTTCAAGCCTGTGACACGTCCTTTGGACGCTCCATTGAGCTTGATTGCCTCAAAAATAAATGATCAACTGAAGTGAGGGACAAAGAGAAGCAGAATAAGAGACCCAAGCAACAGTGAGTTACAATAGACGAGCAAGACATAAAAAACATCACACAGAATCATAACTTTCTATTTCCACAATGTTTTTGTTAAACACAGTTCATGTTTGGGTTACAGTGATAATGTTTCAAAATAGGGAAAGGCAAAGAGACCAAGAACCAGTGCTGCAGCAGCTGATGAAAACATGTTTTGCTCTGCACCACATCCCTGATTTGGATGCTCATCAGTGAGGCAAATTTGAGCCAATGCCACAGGTGAAGTGCCCCACATTCTTTACTTTTCTGCAAGAGGGAGTTTTTACATAATGAAACTGCAGGGCATTTGTAATGGTGGTTCTAAGAGTTAATTATTAGATAAAATAAAGAATAATAAAGGGTTCACCTGAGACTCACCTTTACTGAAGCCCCTAACCACAACCACATGCTGATGAGATACACATACTTTCAAGAAACACGCATTTATTGCATAACTTTACATCCCAAGTTTCTGAATGTTCTGAAGATCTTTAACAACATTTTACATAAATTAGGTTTTCATTGTATGTGCAGGAAATCTGAGTTGAGCTGCAATAGAAACGAACATGTAATCTTGTAAAAGCTACAATAAGCAGTAAATGGCACAGGCTGTGTCCATAATCCCCACCCCCTTGTTCACTCATTCACTACCTTCCACATCACTCAATGGAAAGCAGTAACATATTATTCAACACCATGATTATTTTGTTCATTATGTGCAGCAGTTGAGTCATACAACTAGGATTGAATTTATTGTTTAATAGTTTGCACATTTTTGACCTAGAATTTAAAGAATAAATTCAAAGGATTGTTTCGTGCTTAAACTCTAAAAAGCAGAAAAGTATCTTTTTCTGGTGCTGGTGTAATAATAAAAAAGTCTAAACAAAAGCAGTCTTTAAAAGCCAAGTGAAGGTGTGGGAACCCAGGCCACAAAATGGAATTACATAGCTGAGAAATAAACTGGATGCCTTGCCTCAACTTTCATCTAATTACAGGTATGGTTTACCAGCTACGGCTTATTAGAGTTTTCTTAGCAAACTATAAAAACTAATGACCCCATTTTTTTTTAGTTGCTTTGGTTTTCTTGCACCTCCTTTTTCTTTCCATGTTCTTGGACAGCACGGATTATTTTTAGCTCTCAGTGAGAGTTAAACTCTCACAGCCAAAGCTAACGTCTGCTTTCTCCCTTGGTCAGCACTTAACATCCTGCAGTTTTGCTCTGACTTTTAAGACACTAACTGCAGTTGGTTTTGCTGAACTAAATGTACGGCTTTTGTAATAAAGCATTATTTAAATATGAGCAGTGGTAATGCTTCATATTTTACAAAAAATATCCCTATAGCTTTGTAAGTGAAAAAAAGATGCATTTAAAGCAGAAGATACATTCTTCACAAAGTAACTCACACATCCACACAACTTATTTGTTGTGGGTACTTCTGATAGACTTGCTCCCCCTAGTGGTAAATGCTTTAACTGAAGATAGAGCTGTTCCAAATGAACAGCGATTGGTCACACACCAAGTGAAGGACACCATGTCAGTGATCAGAGATTGCAGGCTTGCATTCAGTTTCATTGCCACAGGGCATGCTTAAGATGTGTATGAATATCAGTGTCCCCACATAAAAGCAAGCTTGAATGACTTTAGTGCTGTCCTCGGGGCAGCCAGAGCATTTTAACCTTACTTAGTGGGCATGTTTGTTAATATTTGGTTTTGCTTGAATAGGCAGTATCTCAAAACAAGGGAAGAAAAAAGTTGTAACACTATCAAAGTTAGATTATAAATCATTTCAAGGAATGCTCTTTGAAGTGATTATCATTAGGGGGGAAAAGTCACTTGTAGGTCTGTCTTTGAATACAGGAAACACTTGACTCATGCAATGCACACAGATGACCAAGTCTACTTGTGCAAGCACAAAAAGTGTTTCAAAAACACATTAATATTTGTAAAACATCCTCACTAAAAATACAAGCAAGCAAAACTGTCACAGCCCTTTTGTCTCCATGTTCATCCATTATCAAGCATACCACACCATCCATTAAAACATTGTTTGCTTGTTTGTTTACCTGTCACCACCTCATATACATTCCACCCACTCAGTGGTGCTTCAATATTCACAAAAGATGTAAAACATGAGCATCTAATATATTATTTACTTACTTATTTATTATTTTATTTATTTAAAATACAATTTTTGAGTCTCCCTGATGTGATCCTGACATTGAATTTCCATTATTTTCTCTTTAAAGATTAACCATGTCCTTGTTGTGGATGCATTTCTTCTTCTTCTTACACTTAGAGATTCAAATGGCGTGCTAGTTGGGATATTCAGAGACCGTGACATTTAAACAGACCTGACAGAAGAAGCAGGAGAAAGACTGTTATGCCTAAAATTTGCTGAAAATTCACTTTTTTTACAGGTCTCTCGTTCTCTCTACCATTACATACAGTGCTATGGCTGCAGTTTGAGGCTCACCAGCTGCTGAGTGGGGATTTCTTCTCCACACAAGGTGATAATAACCTCAACACACATACACCCACACACATGCACTACGAAGTGCATACTTGCTGATATATTACTGATTTGATATTTTGATGTTTTTTAAAAAAGAATTTTAATAAAATAGACTATTGTATCAGCTACCATAAAAAATTGGAGAAAATACAGAGATATCATTTCTAAACAGCTAAATAAATCATTTTTACTATTGAAATCAATTACTAAATACTCTACATGTCATTATGGAGAGCTTGCAATCACTGTAAATTAACTTCATAATTTTGTACGATATCATTTTTAAAAATAATGAATTTTACATGATTCAGGACAAACTGGCAAACCTTAAATTAATGAAAAATAGTTTTTTAAAAGCAAACATTATTTTAAAAACCATCATTAAATCCTCCCAACCTGAACATGGATCAGTGTTATTTGGGGACAAAAATAATCATATTTTCTGCATGTAGATGGTTTACACTTTTTTTTCCATAAATAATTCAAGTCCCTTAACTTGAATTGAAACAATGTGCCTCAAGATGTGTATTTTGTTACAGTTGACTGAAAGAACAAAGACCCCAGAGCATATTTGACCTATACAGCATTCAAGAGTACACACATGAAACCAAAATCCGTGTTTCTTAGACTAATAAAGTTAGAATAACATTGATACAATGTATCAACAAATAATTTCACAATTATTCAAACTTATGAAATGACATCTTATTTACAGGTTCTGTTTCCCTAGAAATATCCTCTGAACTGTAAAACAATGTTATTTCTGGATTCGACTGGCCGAGGTAGGCCTGAGAAGTGTCAAGACCACCTGGCAGGTAGAAGAAAGGAGCCTTGTTATCCCCAAAGTTCCCCATTCTGATCCAGTGATTATAAAAGCCACAAGTCCACACCAGAAGCGCAGGATGTCCCTCCTTGCTGCTAGTTGGCTGATTGGCAAGCTGGTCAAAGCTACTTTCTCACATGGCGTCCTGCCTGAATCTGAATCAGACTCTGATTAGATCAAATTGCAGAGAGAAACCTGTGTACCCCTGTGTGCCCACCTTTATATTGCCTCAATGCCAGCAGTTAAATAAGTCATTTGCAGGCAGAAAAGCACTCTCTTTGATTATGCACTGTGTTCTCTACCTGCCTGTCATTACAAGAGGAGCTCAGACTTCCTGTGCTCACCACCAATTTGATACCAGCAAGCAAACAAAGAAAGGCACGATGTAGCTACACCACAGTCTTGAACACTATTTTTGTCTGGTTCAGCCTTGGCTCTCTGAACAGATGCATGATCACTGCATGTATCAGCAGCACAGAAAAGTCCATTAGACAAGCGCAGTGGAATCGGGCAGCCACCTGACAGCTTGGTTACCATTATAAACAAGCAGCATTGCACTCCGTCTCATCATTTATTCGTCAAGATGAAGGCCCGGCTTTGACACCGTACCAAAAGACCAAACTAATTTAATAGGCCAAAAATGTTAATGGCTATTAAGAGAAAATGAAAAGGCAGATGGAAAAGGTGAGGTCAGAGGCGTGCAGGAGAATTTGTTCCCTATAATTGTTTTATTATAAGTGCACTTTCTTATTAGAAAAGGAGACAGGAGAGTAATGAATGACACAAATGGATGCCATGACTGACAGCTATGCCAGCTATCTCCGTCTCCTTTGGACACAGAAAGAGGAGTGTGTGCTTGCATGCATGTGTGTATGTATGCATGCGAGTCTCACACACCGAATAAACTCATGTTCTTTATCCCTTCATGTTTTGCATGTTTTATTGTGGTATGATTTTTTTTCTAAAATTACAACTTTGTTTTATTTCTCTTTTCTTATATTGTGCTACTTTGTTACTAGGAGTTGCTAGGCAACTGATTGTCATGCATTTGTGCAGCTTGTGTGTGAAGAAATAGAAAATAAAATGTTATGAAGCTTGAAAACTGCTCATTTTCATATAAAACATCCTTTCATAAGAGAGAAACGAATACATTTAGAGATTTCCCTGATTGATCAAAAATTGAAAACTGCATTTCAACATTTAGAGAGTAATGTAGTCTTCCCACTCATGGACACACTGACACCATGGCAGCTAAAAACTAAACATTTTTTTCCAAATATGCATGATCATAATGCACTTGATCATAAATATTGAAGTGTGTGTGTGTGTGTGCATACTCTAAATGTTCATGTGTGCATGTAAAGGCAAAAAGAAAATGAGCCAACTCCAACTTGGAGGGGAGAAAAAGAGACAGGAGTAGAAAAAAATGGATGATGTTCATTACCTTTTGATGGATCTAATGACTGGGTGGATTTATGTAAAGCAGAGCTGGATAATGGAAAAGAGGGGAGAGAAATGAGAAAATCATTTGGAAGAAGTAAGGAGGAGGGAGAGTGTATCAATGGCATGATGAGGGGGTAACAACAACACGCTGAGCGCTATCATGACTAAAGATATAAATCAATATCGCCTCCATTATGTTATGAAGAACAGGGAGATGAGAAGAGGAGGGGTGGGGTGGCAATGGAGGAATAATTTGCTTGATAAGTACACTGGGGAGAAAAACGTGTGTGTATGTATATACTGACAGGGTCACATAAACAAGTGGCAGCATCTCTCCCCAGAGGACCAGCAGTGATAATGAGAAGAGGAGGTACTCGGTGGAGTCTGGAAGGGTGAACAGTAAGATGCGTTCCAGCAGCATCTCTCTCCTAGTGGGTAAAAATAAAAGTCAACGCTAAGGGCTGACGGGTTGCTGCTGGCGTGATAGCTGCTATCCGTTATGGGTAAATTGAACTGTCAACCTCTGTGTCATTTCCATGGCTGGATGAGAGGCAGAGGCAGAGAGAATTATGGGGGTATTCACTGGGTGATCACAGCGTGCACAGCGAGACTGTTCCGGCAAATTAACTCCCAACGGAAGACGGGAAACAATGTTCGAGCTGTCAGAGAGATAGAAGGATGGGAGGATAAACAGGCAATGGGAAAGAGAAGAATGATCAAGTGTGTTTTGAGAGGATATTTTCAGTGTTTTCTTTTGCTCAGTTATGGTGTTAAAACACATTCTGTCATGGATGTATATGTTAGCACCTTACATTCATATAAAACATAACTGCTGTTTATGTTCCACTAAATGAATGCCAAAGCCTGGTATGCCATTTACGAAAAGCAGTTTATTTCCAAAGTTGATCACCTGTGATTTGAGCTATACTGTAAAGCTGTCTGCAAAGCCAGTTAATCAGTTTCACTTGAAGCTGTCATTTTTGACAGGTACACACCTTTATGTAAGCCGATATCAACTCACAGGTCTAAAATCACATTCCTTATTTAATGGCGTAAAACAGACTATAGAGTTTGTGGGCATATTTTTGCCTCAACAGTTAATCATGGTGAGCGAGTATGCAGAAGGGTTACTTTGTGCACTTAGTAGCTCACATAGCTACTCTGACTTCTTACTCCACCCTGTCTCTATCTTCTTACTTAAATATTTATAAACATTCCTATTATTGTATTAACTATTTATTGATTTATAATTTAAAAGATTTATACTAGGCCCCAAGAAGTGAAGGAGAGAGCAACTTTAACCTATAGACATCCATGGCTATTTATTGTCTTTTAATGTTAGGGCTGACTGTTTGCCTCTTGGCATTCAGACAAAAGAAAAAAAAAACATAAAAGCAAAGACAGACTCACACAGAGAAAGACAGAAATGCAGAAAATGAATACAGAAGGACAATGCAACTCAATATTGCTCCTGGTTAGATGTTGGTGAGGTATACTCCATCTCTCTCTGTAGCAGGTCATGCACTTGCAGTTCACACAGTGCTTCAACAATGAAAATGTATTGCTTTGCTCCATCTCTTATCGATTTGCATCCTAAGAGTCTTTGGATATGAAATACTTCTAAATAAGGCTTCAGCACTGCTGTGAGAGGGCCAAGATATGGACTTATGATGCAAGATCACATCTTTTAACCAAATCCAATGGCCAAACACGTTTATACATTTCAGAAGACTAATTATATAACATGCAAATATGTATTCTTGCATTAACAATCAAGTCTCAAAAGAATTTATAAATGCATCTGTAACCATTTCAAAATTATTTTGTCCCTGGATTTGTAGCATTTGACATAAAGGATTTTTTTCATAGATGAAAATGTTTAAACTACAAGTTCCAGCAACACTGCCAACACTATCAGTACTAGGAAAAAAAAAAACTTCTTTGGGAAGTCTATAGTCTGCTTGATAGCAATACAAAGCATTATAGTTAACAAGAACACCCCAAGTGAGTAATTTGTTCACTGGTTTAGGAGTTGGAGCCTCCTAATTGTCACAACAGGAAAGATTCATCATAATTCAGAGACTATCAAAAGACGAGGGCTGTAGGGAAGCTATAAAAGAAGAGACCTATTTTTGGTCACCGGGAGGAAGGATGCTTGTGCATGAAGTGACAGGTGAGGGTAAGAGGGACGACACAGGAAAAAAAAAGGAAGAAAGGTGTTGGGAGGGAAAAAGCAAATCGTGCTTTCATGCAGTGCCTCATGAGTGACAAGGAAACCATTAACGAAGTAGCGCTAGCCAAAGGGATTAAATCCACACATGCGTAGCTATTATTCAAGCTAATTAAAGGTCTTTTTTTCTGGGAGGCCAGGTCCACCTCGACAACAAAGGCAGCAGAGAAAGAAGCAGGAAACGACTCAAGCAATTTTGCTTAGCTGGCAAACGCTGATCCAAGAAGAATACTGGACCATTTGAAAAACCTTGAGTGGACTGTGGCTGCACCAATAAATCACAAGCAGTCCTACAGACTTGTTCCAAAGTACTGATCTATTAAAATTTTCCCTTGTTATATTTTTATGTAATATTTCTGTGAAATACAGGTATTGTTTGTATCCAATATCATGAAAGACCCTCTGCAAGGAACGTCCCAATTACAAAAAAAATTGGGTAATTCTTTGAATTTCAACATGCAACGCAGGTCATCACATGAAAAGATGAATTTCACAAAAGCCATGCCAATATACGCTTTTCTGATATAATGTTGGCTAAAGATTTTTTTAAAAAACAAAAAAATTCACTGGTTTACTGAGAAAGGTAATTATATAAAACCTTTCTTACATGTCTGCCAAAATCTCCACTGACCAAAATTACAAATAGACACAGCCACTGTTTTTCTTTAAGCTGATATGAGCTGGAGAAATGCAGCCAGGTGAAAAATAATATGCATATTTGTCTGCAGCAACACTCAAATAGTACTGGGCCCACTGTAAACTGGAACTCAGCCATGTGTGGCAGCAAAAATTAGAAAAAATTTTAATTTCAGATTAAATTGATAGAAAATGTGCAAAGTTATTGTTATTATGACATAATTAAAGTAAGGTATTTAGATATATTTCACACAACGACAATTGTTTAATCTCCATCCATTTATTTAAAAAAAGCTATTTATAAAATGTTAATGGGTCTTATGTCAGATGCTGTCTTGTTCTCATATCAAATTGTGAACAATATGACTTTAAATACATCTTGTCATTGTACCAGTACCTTTAGATTCGGACTTTTTTTTTTTTTTTAATGATTAATCACCTTGTTAGTAAACAAGGTTATAGCATTTTATGTTCATATTCTGATATCATACAAACCCAAATATCACTACGATTTTTTATTTTAGGTGTGTATATAAATAAAATAAAAACTCTACCATCAGTCAGGCTCTAAACCAACTGAACTTACAGGACATAGTCAATCTCCATCAATCATGACCCCTGAATTAACAAGTCATTCACTTCAACACTGGAAAAAGCCCAGTTTGGCACTAAAAGGAGCCTGACACTCATGTGTGTCTGTGAGACAGCCTGATACTCACCAGCAATGGTACAACAGTGGGATCAGTAGAGGTTTTGTCCCCAGTGGCTGTAAATAGCTGCCAAGTATCTTTGCTGGAGGGATTTCACCCTAACAGCTCCTTGGAGACTGTTGAAGGCCTGCTGGCCTCTAAGCAGACAAGCAAGAGCTTTACCAATACAGACAGCAACCGGGACAGAGGGAGGGATGTGGGAGAAAAGGAGGCAACAAGGGACATCACTTTACTGGTTTTACACCCACACACATGCCATGACGGATCAGTCAGTTGGGATTGCACCTGACGCTTGACATGCAGCCAACAAGGCAGACAGGCATGGAGGGATGAGAGTGAGTGTAAGAAGAGGAAGGCTAAGTGAGAGGGGAGTGGATGTGTGAGCGCAGTGAATGACAGACAACAGACTGATAGGAAGAGGCAGGTGTAATGGGGTGTGAAGTGGAAGAGCGAGAGAGATAGCAAGAGAGACCGTCTGCCTGTCAGCACACTTGTCTTTTTCTGTCTTCCTGTTACTGTCACTGAAGGACACACACAAACACAAAAGAACATGCACACAGAGTTTGAGTCAAGGAAGATAAATTAAGGGAAGACGCCTCATTCATCTCCTTAACTAGATAACACTCGTTGAAAATAGCCTGTTATTCATCAAATGTCAACACCTGAAGAGTAGCAGAGAGCATGAAACAAGATGAAGGGTGAATCTGAGAGCAATTGAAACATTTAGAACAAGACTTGCTCTAAGAAAATTATATAAGAAGTTTTTATTCTATTATTATTTCGAGGACAATTTCCTATTAGTGCAAAAATGTCTAAATACATGCTGGTAAAACAACTTTTAGGCTTCCACATGTCATAAGGTATGAAATGAAAATGCACCTGAGACATCACGTCATACACAAATGCCTTAGCCAAGAAATGTTACGAAGTGGTTTTTAAAATTTTCAATAAGGTTAAATAGATTTTTTAAAAAGTGATCATATTGCAGGAGGTTTTTTGCTGCACATCACATGTGTATCAGGTCTTTGGTTGAAATAACCAGGCTGTGCGATCACATATTTTCTTGTTCAGATAAAAGTCAAAGGTGAAAGCATTAAAATGCTTTGAATCTGGATATTACCATAGAGAAACTACAACATTCTGAAAAAAATTTTCTAGAGAAATATAGGAGAGAAGCACTTTGATAAATATATATGTCTGTAGATAAATGTGTATGTGAATGACTATGATGTATATATGCCAGTGTATGCTGTGAGTTGTGTGTGCATGTATA
>JBAMHX010000006.1:9522237-9539653 GCA_037177515.1 Pseudomugil tenellus | reverse complement strand
ATTCCCGATCGAGCCGCACGTTTTGATGTATGATACGTGGGGGTACGCTCAAAACTGCGGGAGGAGATACGCGCCGAAAATCGAGGCAGAAACGGAAGAATAATAATAAGATCGCGGAATAAACGCTTCCTAGGGGGAGAGTAATATGTGTGCCTGCTTACAGCATTGGCACCCAAATAAACGCTTCCTAGGGGGAGAGTAATATGTGTGCCTGCTTGCAGCATTGGCACCCAAATTACCTTGCTCTTAATTAATGTCTAGCTGATCTCGCTGGTCTGACCATAATGCTCCTAAACTGATGTCATTCTGACCTTAGTAAACCATCTGCAAGGCCGGCGTCCTACCATCAGGAAAATGTTTAGACAGGACCTGAGTCTTTATCTGTCATAACATAAAACAGGCTTCAGACTGATGAACACAACCAAAGTGCTTAAACGAAGGTGTCTAAGTTATTTTCTTCATTCTTTTATTCTTCATTATTAAATCTATATTCATCTCAATCTAAGAAACCAGTCTCCTCATCCTTGACAGGAAAAACGGCCATTACACCTCCATGTATTTTGTGTTGGAAAAATAATTCCCAGCCTTTGCAACACAAGTAGCATGTTGCGCGTTCCATAAATTACTTCAACATTTCTGCCATGTGTGACAATTATTATTAACCTCATTATTACCGGCTAACCTGCTCCAGTATAAGTCATACAGTCCGGTGAGAAGTGAACCAGAGCTAAACCTGAAGCTATTCCTTGATAAAAGAAAATCCAGCTTTGTAGTACAGGCCTATGATCCTCTAGTAAGGCTGCTTTGCATGTTTTAGAGGTAACATACCCGAAGTAAGCAAATGGCTTGTTAACAAGCCGCAAAGAACTTAATGAGGAAGTTAATTAAACTGAATCAGGAGGAAGACGTCTAAGACATGCAGGGAAATGATACTTGAGGATCAGGGTGGGAAACACTGCAGTACATCATACAAACTGTTTGTATCCTCCATTTATAATATTTTCGAGGCAGCGCCACCTGAAGGCCTGGCATGTATATTACAGCATTTTCAGACACATTTCTGTTTTTAGGGAAAACGTATTTATTTTATTTTTTCTAAAAAGAACATCACAGAGATTAAACGACCCACAACTATGGTGCACTGCAGAAGTTTAGACTTCTGGACTTCTGGGATTTATTGTAATGCAATCCTTAAAACTCAAGAATGAGACAAATATAAGTGTCAAAAATCTAATATATGTATATGTAATCTATGATATGTGTAAATGATAAAAACATTAGAACAGCAACAATAAAGTAAGAAAATATATGTTCCAACTGTAATGTTGTGGACATAAATAAACCAGTAAAACAGCCTTTTATGAGATGCAACAGGGAGTTTTGTAATGATCTCCAGTAGCAAAGCAGTGACAATCTATTTAAGTTTCCATGCAGCAGTTTGTGTTTGTAAAGGACATGTCCTCAATGCAGAACAGAAAGTGGAAACTGCTACTGCTGTGCAGAAATGCCAAGCAGCAAATATTGCTCCTTGTTTTTTCCCCCTAATGAGAACTGACACAAATGATAAATGTCATGATTAAAAAGTTTGCACAAACTTGTGAGGCTTTCTCTTTATAAAGGTCATTGGCATTGCTGTATTGCTCTGCGCTAAAACTCCTTTAAAAGACAAGAAAAGTCACCAGAGTTCAGTCATAAATGTAAAACACGAAGCTATAATTCCCACACTTATGCTTGATTGAAGAGCTGTTAATTATAATCATCTCATCGTCTTTTGGCTGATTTTAATTTCTGCTTGGCGTATTTGACCCAGTTATGTTTCCTCGAAGTTCAGATCCCTGAAATGTTTTAGCAGAGAAATCTCTCTGGTTCACACACGTCAGCACTGAGAAGCATGCGCTCCATTTTACTGTTTTTTTTCTCACTGTTGTCAACTTAACACCTTCTCCTCCTCAGCAGATGTGCAGGTATTACTTACTCAATCCAGCATATGGACAAACAAACAAAGCCTTGTTCGTAATGTGTGTGACTCCTGTGCAAACCTCCAACCCACATCATTTAAGTGCTTAATTGTCACCAGTAGCCACTAGTTAGCAAAATCCTTCACAATTGCTCTTCCACATGGTATAAGGTGACTGTTCTCCAGCATTGTGTAAGTAATACTCTGTGACAAACTTCAATTCTCACGTTTTTATAATGCTCTCCTAGCACTTCCCACCTAATCTTGACGTTTCCTCTCTTCTCCTTGGTCGCTGAGGGCTTTTTGTGTTAAGAGGACAAACTCTAAGCTCTTAATTGCAGGTGGTGTGTCTGTGTGCTTTTCTCAATCCCAATCGCTTTTGTTCAAAGTGCTGTGGGACAAACAAAGGTTCCTTCTTTTTTCCTACCCTGACTCTTAGAAGTAGTGTGGGGACAAGGAAAGGATTAAGTCAACATTTCTCATGACCTCTGAGGGCTGGGGTTGAAAAAGAAAGAAAGCTTGCGTAGTGCTTCGAATAGAAAAAATAGGAATGTGTTTGTGAGTTTTTCATCACTAAAAGTAAACAGCTAAAAGTTTGAAATGTTTTTAGATTAGCATTTTAGGTTTCAGAACCTGCATGTGCTTAATGTACAGACATTTCCTGAAATAAGTGATAAAGTGTTAATGTGTGTGGTGTCGCGCTGAAAATCTTCCCCACTGAGACGGAATGAGTCATGCTGCATGGAGCGGGGCTGTTACAGTTAACCGTTGTTGTTCATTTGTTTCCCATTACAGAGGCTCTATTTTGGTTAATTAGTCTTGACAGTAACTTTTCCCTGCGGTGTTGATTAGATCTAATTAATGACTGCAGGCAAGATGGAGGAGGGCTGGTGCCCTGAAGGAGTCATTTTCAATCATCAATAATCAGTTGAAGTTCTTTTTTCTTCTTCAAGCAAAGAACATTATATATCATTTTCCCCTTGTTCAAAAGGGTTTTGAACAACAATTAGTAAAACAGTTCTTGAACAATTGATTCTCCCCATAATTTTGAGCAGCTGTATCCTTTTTTTTATCAGTGGTAAATTGATCTAATGTAAATGTTTTGTCTCTGTAGTTAAGTTAAACCTTTGGACAAAGCACCAAACCCTTTATTTTAGTCAAAAGCATGAATATAAAACGATCCATTTAGGAAAAATATCAATCAATTTAAAATTATTGTAGAAAATATAACTCGATAACTTCATGGTTTTGTTGTGATTCTGTTAGAAAAATGAAACTTTTTTGGATGTTTTTCTAACAATATGCCTTGGACCTTTTCTCCAACATTGCATCATACAGTCACAATTTGTTGTAACTCATCCACAGTTGCATACTCCTCCCACCAGACATATGAACATGGAGTGCTTAAGAAGGGATTAGATCTGCAGTGAATGTCTCACTGGAAAAAGCCATGCAAAGCTATGCATGTTGCAGGGGAGCACATCGTGATATAGGATCTGATTAAGAGTGTGAAAACGTTCCTTATCTGTGATTACTTGAAACCTCCATACACATGCAGCTACAGCGAGAGAGTGGAGATGTCATGATTACAGTGGAGATGGATTTCATCATGTATGTGCAACTTCTGTCAGACAGCATCGGCATCACATCAGCTTTAAGAAGCGGTTGAATGAATCTCGAATGGTTTTAAAACCAAATCTGTCTGCAGCTTAATGTGAAAAACACAGAATGTAAGACAGCTTCCATATGATGAGCATCTTTTGGATCCTGATGTTAAAAAATTCTACGCATATACAAAAATAATAAACTTAAATATAACTGAAATGTAACTTAATGCACTGATGGAAACTGCATATAAAAGTGAATGTAATACCATAAAGTTATGTTTTGAATCAGTTTTGAAGCATCAGTTGTGGATGAAAGTCCTGCATAGCGATATCTCTGATGTAAATCTTCATTGAACAAATAAAAAATGGAGTTAGTAAGAATTCAGCTGATGAAGTAACACTTATAAAAAGTGAATGCGCTTATAGTGAGCGGTAATGTTGGTCTGCTGTCATTAAAAGGCTCAATGATTACAGACCGAGTCATTGCTAAACATATTCACACAACTTCTTTTAAATCAAGCCTGCTCGGTCGCTTAGGACATTTGTTTAGGGGGTGCGAGTGCACAGCCAGACTCTGATCTGCCTGAAATCTGTTCTCTTCAAGTGAACCAAATGCAAAAAGTTGGACCACAAAACGCTATTTTCTTAGTGCAATTGTATAAAAATGATCCTGTGTTGCTATAAATGATGGAATTAACCCCTAAATGCCTGAAATAAGAACAACTGCTTAGAAAAGTCATTTTTGACCCTTCAAAAGAATCTAGAAATTTTTTCTTTTATATTTTTACCATTTATGGGTCAACATATCATAACATATAGTCCTCTGCTTTCTAGTCTTCACCGGGGGCAGGAAACCAGTATCATTTGGTGTGCACTTTGAATAAAGTTTCTACCATAACATGATGCTGAATGTCTGAGAAAGGATATGTATCAAATATGGGACATTAAGCATTAAGGGTGTAACTTCTTAGCTTTCATAAATAATGGTCGGGTGTTTGTGTTAAAGGAGGCTATGTAGAAAGGGTTGACGCTCTTTTTCCACATTCAGTCAGCTCCCATCATGTTTGCCATTCTGATGCAGTAATTACATGCATTTTACTCACTTTTTCGACTTTCCAGAGGATTTAAAAAGAAAACAAAAAGTTTATTTAAATCCTTCATTTTCTGAACTCTTATAGATTATTTATCAAACTGATAACAGGTGCCAAAAAATGATTTTTACAGCCCCTGTTTTGCATGATCATGCATAATTAAAACTGCAGTTTCTTTTTCTTCTGTATGCTTAACATACAGCTGTTGAAATTGTTGCCCTTCCATCTCTTCCCATTACTGCCTCCCCCACATCCCTCTCCCCTTTTTTATTTTTTAAAAAGACAACTTTAGTCCCATGTTGGTACAAGACATAACCCAGAGCAGTGTACAGTATTTTCACCAGCCCCTTGGCTTTAATTTGGCATGCAGTGTGTAATAACTGCATGGCTGGAGAAAGGCATGTGGGCTACCGGTGAACGTTTCAAGAGGTGGTGTTGGTGTCCCTCCAAGCCCCTGATGCTTATCTGGGGATACGTAGGAGTTTGATCACCCCTGTTTCCATCACCACCTGCTTGCAGAAATCCAAATAATTACTTGCCTGCTAATGTGGGTGGTGGTCCTTATCTGAAACCAGTTGCAGTGAAGCGTGATGGAGTTGCTGCTATTGCTCACGGCATTATTCATCTCTTCTCAGCCACTGAGGGGAGGGGGGGTCATTAAAAAGATTAAGCTATAAAATTAACAGAAAACTATTTCTTTTGTTTTTATTTGCTGCTGACCTGCTTGTTCAGATTATTGTAAAAACATTTTTAACTTGTTTTCATAAACTGTTTTCATATGGATGAACTTCAGCTGATCTGTCAGATATCAGTAAATAAAACAATGAATGACAATTTGATGAGTCTTTCTCTCTCTATTTGGACAGGGAAGAACGTTGTCCTCATCCATCACTTTGTTCATCAAACTGATGATCCTGTGAGTAATGACGGGAAATAGATTTATCTTTTCCATGAGTTTTCTTTTGACTGGAAATTTCGGATTGTCTGAATTTCCGATTAATTCATGGGATGTTTCCTTAAAAGGATATTTGGAGTGACAAAGAAAAGAAGAAAAAGTAAAAAATACAAAATTTAATGGACAAATACAATCAAAGAGCCTAAACAAGTAAATATAATATATATTTGAAAATAGAAAAGGTATAAATTTATAATATTGCATGTAAACTCTTTTGTCCATAGTATAAAAAAAATCTAAAAATAGCATAGAAAAATAACTTTAATAATATGTGACAATTATTATTAACCTCATTATTACCAGCTAACCTGCTCCAGTATAAGTCATACAGTCCTGTGAGAAGTGAACCAGAGCTAAACCTGAAGCTATTCCTTGATAAAAGAAAATCCAGCTTTGTAGTAAAGGCCTCTGATCCACTAGGATCCTTTAATAATAAAAAGTACTCAGATCAAATCAAATTGATATATGAAGATCATAGCGAAATAAGCACGAGAAAATAATTCTTGTCATTTTTTCATTTTGACATTGATTTTCAGGTTGTAGGAGCCATAAATAGTGTTTTAAGTAGTTGGGTGTCAATTTGTTGTTGGCAGTTGTCATGGTGATGTGGTGTGGGAAGTCACGTGGATGTGTGCGGTGTCAACCGAAATGGATAAAAGGCATGTCAGCCACCCACTGTGGTTTTGATGACCAAAACCGTAGCCGTAATTTTTGTTGACCGCACATTTTTTTACGGGCTGAACGGTTACGAGGTGGTTAGCGCCGTAGCCTCACAGCAACCAGGTTGCCGGTTCGATCCCCGGCTCAGGAGATGGCCTATCTGTGTGTAGTTTGCATGTTCTCTCCGTGTCGGCGTGGGTTCTCTCCGGGTTCTCCGGCTTCCTCCCAAAGTCCAAAAACATGCACCTTGGGGATAGACTGATTGGAGACTCTAAATTGCTATGTGTGTGGCCCTGTAATAGACTGGCGAACTGTCCAGGGTGTACCCCGCCTCTCGCAAGTTGGCTGATGGGATTGGCTCCAGGACCAGCCCCCTCCCGCCCCTCCCCCGTAAACCTGTTTGGGAATAAGCAATAGAAAATGGATGCATTTATTTTACAACACATCAAGTCACATACTGTTATAAACACTGCATCTCACTAATAAGATTATATTAAAATAGACAAGGAATGCGAACCGATATGTGTGTTGCTTGGAAAACTGATGGCGCGTCATACAAATAGACTGGACCCAGCGTCACCTCAGTAGCGACACAGGAAAGTCACTACACAGGTACTTTGGCAAAATATGTCTTTGCCTATTTACATCTAAATCTCCACAGCTCACTAATTATTTCATAGAAGAATTATTTTCTCTTTTACATATTCTTATGTTTGTCTGTACATTTATAGTTCACTCATCATTAGTTTTCACATTTTATTCTTTGATTATGTTAGTATTATGATTAAAATCTAATTCTTTGACGGACAAAGAAACACTACAAGGGCAACTTTTTTGTCATCTAAACAGTGCAAACCATTTTGGTTCCAGTGAGAGCTACATTGTTGAATTTTTACATCAGATCAGTTTTCTCATATAGAAAACATGTGAAGTAATAAAATCGTTTAAAAAAAATTATTACTACCAAATTGGGTTTTCTCAGAAGCTAAATGCTGAAATAATAGTGGCTGTTTCACAGCTTCTTTTTAAAAAGAAGACATTGAGAAGGACATGCAAAAAGTTTGTTAGATGTTGTTTTCCATATTCGATGTTTACCACATCTTTCACAAAACACTACATTTTCCATTCTACACAGAGCAGCCTCATCATTTGGTTCATATCAGCACTTTTTTCAGACATTCAAACTACTTTTTAAGGTTTCAAAACTTTCTTTTCTGATTTGCAAAACTTTATTTCAAGTTTTGCAATTTTCAAACATTGACTTTAAAGGTTTCAAAACATTTTTATTAGGTTTCAAATTATGACAGGATTCTGATCCCATACTCAAAACTAGAAATGTGGAGATTACTGAGAATGTGGCAGACATTTAGGTTTATTGATGCTGTGACTGGAATATTCCAGGATGCCAGAATATTGATGAAAATACTCAAAATTGTAAAACCAAGGTATTAACTTTTCTGCTTTTATAAGAAACCATGTGATTTTCAAAAACCAAGTGGGTCCTGACCACTGTTATCAAACTAACACATACAATGATGACTGTTTTATTGACTGCCACATATTTGTATTGACTCTCAAAATCTACGGATGATTAACCAATAGTCATGTATTTAGTGACTCGGTTTTGTTTTATACTACATAAATTATATACAAAAATGTTTGTGTTTTCATTTTTTGTTTTATAGTTAGTAGCCTAACAATTAGCTCCTTCTAGAATATGTTAACATCTTTATACTAACATCTTTAAATAGTCAATTTAATTTACTTTTACAGTTGAAGAAACATGTAAAGTTTTAAAAAGTTTAACTCTGTGCATGTAGCTTCGAAAGGACAGACTGAATTATTACTGATTCTCTGACAAAACAGAGATTTGATGCAACAAGAAGGTAGCTGTTTATATGCCTGCTCCCAGTGTGGGTGTTTCTTTTTCTTTTTTTTTCTTGAACTCTTTCCATAAAAACTTTGTTTTATTTACTCAAAATACCACCACAACTACTTCAGTGTTCAATGCGTCCTTTCATGTGTCTTCACCCCTTCATGTGAACTGGGGAATCAAATTGTTTTCCATGGGTTGGTCATTTTCATTCTATGGCCTAAACCCAGATGTAACTGCTCTTCTTTGTATCTACAATCAAGAACCTAAACAAACAATTTAATAGAAATCCCATTATAAAAGTCTTAGAAAAATTCACTTTTATCATTTAATCATACAATAGTGATGCAGTCACACTCCATAACACATCATTTTAAAATAAACTACATCATGCTTACATCTAAATCGTTGTTTTGGTGAAATTGTCATAATTGTAACAATAATCCACAATAATAATAATAAAAATCCACAGTCAGGCTATTTATTGTGAATTGGCTCAAACTGATGTGTTTACAAAGTGCCCTGAGATGACATTGTTGTAAAGTGGTGTAATACAAATAAAGCTGAATTAGATTGAAACAAAAATCAAATCTGACTGGGTTTAACAGGTTTCTCTGTATATATTTGTGTCCAGCTACGACAACAACATTCAAAACAAAACAAAACAAAAAACAACATTCATCGTGGAAACAATTACAACTCTTAAGTAATTAAGAAAACAGTGAATGTAGTCATTAGAACAATATTAACAAGGCCCATGCTGTTGGAAGCAACGGCTAAGGCTATATTCCTGAACTCCCCCAATCCTCGAATAGACACAATACAATAATATAAAGCTGCACATGTTCGGTCGCAAAGCTCCACCTGGTGTTGAAACTTTGAACCAGCCCGGTATGATGGCAGAACAGGATGCATCCTAAGGTCACGATCTTTTATTTGCGTTTGATTTGAGATCAATGAGACAAATAGTTCCTTACATTTAACAAAAAAGTATTATATATTATTTTTCATGAATAAAGCGCCACCTGATGGCAAAACTATAAATCCAATATCATGAAATTCGATGCAGGTCCTCCTCTTGGGGACGTAAACAGGTACACTGAGTATCAAAAACCGATTGAAAAAATTTTTCAAGTTATCATGCTCTCCCGAAGAATATCTGGCAGCGGACAGGGCGCTCAGTGTCAAACCATAATATCCCCGACACTCCACATATGAGGATGTAAACATAAGCCTATCAGTTCATTACTTCCACTTTACATTACCTTTACATTCCTTTGTAGAATTTGATCAATTACAGCTTGCAACATTTAAGCAGATTTCATCATTTGAATACTCCACACACGCAAGGTTTGTATTGCAGCCAAGACCATCACATCCCTGTCATACTGTGTGCCTTGCAGTAAACTTACAAAACAGTTAAAACTACACAGTTACAGCTGCCTGTAGCCACAGAGTAATTGAAAAAACGTAGCCATCATTGTCTTAAATACAATTGAAATCTTCCAACAATTCAATCCCGGCTTCCTCCTTAAAGGTGACATGATTAATAATGGAATAACCCTCAATTTTGGTTCAAATCTATTGTCACACTAATCATGTTGCATTTATATGCTATCAACTTGCTCTCATTTGAAATTATTTGGCTTCTCAAATTTCTTTATCTTTGAAAAACAAACTTATTTGCTGGAATAATAATTAGACAAAAATTATGTTGATAGCTTAAAAGGGAACTTTGTTTCCTTTGTATGATTAATTGACCAGTTCAGTTCTAGCCATGCTAGCCAGTCAAGCTCAGGAGGCCTTTCTACACCTGTTTAAATCCTGCTCCACCCATCACTCTAAATGCACAGCATGATGTACATTCAACTAAGCAGGACTCCTTGGGTCCCAACAATGCCGACCATTCCCCAAACACAGGGAAACATTTGTGGATTACAACATTAGTTTTTCAGAGTCAATCACCTAGAAAATAGAGTCCCTGAATGGGGCCCAAACCAATATACACTCACTTAAGCACAGAGGACGGAGCAAAGAGCACAACCAGGTGGAAGAAATACGGGCATGCTGAGAGTTGAGAATGTGAATTAAAACTCACTCATGGATTAACAAGAAAAATCTGGACCAACTTTTCTCACGTTTCCAGTTTTCATATTTTTAATTAGTGGGGATTTTGTGATTTGTTAAAATCTACAGAGGAAAGCCGAGGTGGGAATGGGGGGGATAAAAGTGAATTATTTGCTTATGTTTATCATGCGGCAGCATAATTTCATCCGATTTTCATCTCAACAGTGACATGTTTTAGTCCAGTCAAACACATGTACATTCTTAAGCTGATGTATCTACTTAAAAAATTATTCACAAAGTTTTATCTACCATCATCATTCTCACAGCTGTATATCTTCCATGCGATTAGAAACTCAGAATCGCATTTGTAAACTTCCTGCTATGATATGACCGAGCCCATATTGTCATATTGTTCAGCAGAATTTATTCATACAATAACTGAAGCTCATGAGTACATGAATACTTTAAGCTCAGTGTTAAAATTTCATGTCAACCTGCACAGAATATTCAACATCGAGCTGCAGATTGAGCAATAAAGACTAGCAAAGATGAAATATTTATGTTTAAGCTGTTGTGGACTTCTAATTGAGATAATCTTTGTTTTATTGTTGTTATCACAGGCCGCTATTGACACTCCTATACACTACTTAAACTGGGGAATGTGCTGCATTCTGAGTCCCACACTTCACTGCAGCTCATTTAATAAACATTTGTGTGCATAGCAAAATCTGATAATTTGAGTCATTTAACTGCTAAACGCTAAACTGTGAGGTCATAAAATTGTAAGGCTAAAGCTCTTTAGGTTGATATCCAGCCAGTCATTATTGTCCTTTTGTACATGTATTAAAGAAGCACCTCTGCACTTTAACACATTTTTATTCTGCATGCTAATGATAACTAATTTAGTAACTGTCTTGCATCCTACCTGTATTGTGAGCTCCTTCCAGACAGTAAAAGTCTCTTTGATGTTGATTCTTTACATCGATCCCATGTAATTTTCTTCTCATCTTTAGCTGCTCAAAAAAGTGAAGTAATAGACTTGTGACGAGCTAGTATCAAATCAAATCAATCAAAAATACTTTATTCATCCCAGAGGGAAATTCCGCATTCATGTACAGCCAATACACTCTTACACAGAAACAGCTCTTATATACAGAATTGGACAGTACTTGGGTGCAGTAAGCTGAACTAGTGCTGCTTTCATGCAGATTATGGAGAAATACCACATAAAGTACATATGAGGAGAGAAAAAAGCTAAGCATTCTAATCAGCATACCAGCAGATACAGACTAGGATACTTGGAAAAAAACACCTCAACATTAAAGCACATATAAGAAACAATTCACATCACATAGGATTGGGGGAGTGCGAGTCACCAGTAGAACTGCTAAGCTGCACCCAGAGCGCACTACTGCCGTCCAACTTAACAACCCTCACTAAAGGGATGTGAGGAGATATGGTGAATACGAGGAAGTGTCTGTGTAACTTATGATATGAGTGTGTGGGTGCATGTAGAGTGAGGTGTATGGTCCACTCCCTGTGCATTTCGCCATCTGTTCATCACTATGGTAACAGTGCGCCCGTCATAACGTGACACATTGAGGTAGGGGAGAGGTCGGGTCAGAGCAGGTTTCCTGCTTGCCTCCGCAAGAGAAGAATCTCCATACCGTTTGGGAGGGCCAGATTAGATAAAGGCATCTGGTTACAGGCCGTTATTTCGCGACCTTCAGTTCTGTAGCAGGGTTCCTGGAGCCGAACAGACGAATGAGATGGTTAATTTGCTACAACATCCTCGCGACCCATCACGCACTCAAAATGGTTGAAAAAAGCGCGAAAGAGTTCAGGTAACACAAGCACATTAGCATCTTGGACATAAGTGGCATCCACCTTGCTCCTCAATGGCTAGAGTCATAGTTTTTAGGGCGTGAGAGATACCTTCAAGATCTGTAGCGATTTTACGCAGCAGCTTCAGGAATTTGTAATACACAAGGGAATTTACTTACTCCAATTAGAAGAAACCCTATGATCATAAAGCCAAAGATGTACAGATCTTCTAAACCGTCAACCAAGAGCATTCCGAGGCACACAGGACCCCATTGTGCCTACAGGTCCCAAGCGTATCCAGCAGGAAAGGTCCCAGTTGGGCAGGCGGGACGGCCTCTCACCGCCTTGCGAGTGGAAAAAACTTGATAAATAGCGTTTATTGCCCAGTTGACCAGACTCCATCTTGTAGTTGAGGTACAAAGTGGAGAAGTGCTCTTAAAGGAGTAATGCACGCAGACAGACAGAACAATCACACAAGAGGAGGAAAGAGGGTTAGAAGCGTCCGATCTGCTCGAGTCCCGGAAGAAGGAGAGTACTTCAAAAAGTTTTATCAAAACTGAAAACAGTTTTTATTAGGTTGTTATCCACGTAACCAATTAGGCTTGAATCTGTGTATTTCTGGTATGTGACGGCCCCTACAGGAAATGGTCTGCAGGTGCCATCTAATTAATGAAAGTGGCTGCACCTGGGCCTCAATTGAGGCCCGGAGTATAAAAGATATCCATCCAGTGCTGGATCTCCCAGGACAGGGCTGGGAGATTATGGACGTAACAGGTATATGTAAGTGCATCACGCATACGGTCACATTGGAATTAAGTGAAGACGAATAAAAGTGTTATGTAAATCTTCATATCTTAGCTTAATTACCTTAATCTTAATTAGTATCTGGCTGAAAGGTCTGACCATCGTGCTCCTGAGTTAATGTCATCCTGACCTTAGTAAACCGTCTGTCTGAGATGTGCCCTTCCTGATGTGGAAAATGTTTAGGCGTGACATACAGTAGGTCTCTATCTGTTGTAACAGTGTCTTCACATTCTGTGACGCAGACAACCAAACTCTTTAAACGAAGGTGTCTACTGCTTCGTTACTTTCGGACTTATGTGTGAACAGATCTCTGGAATGATTCTCCCCGAGTTATAACATTGTACCTTTTCTGTCTTGTCTTATATTTATTGTCTCACTCCATGTTTTAATGTTTGACTTTGTTCAATCATTTTATTCTTCATTTAATAAATAAATATTCTTCTCAATCAAGTAAACAGACTCCTTGTCCATGAAAACGGCCTTGACACGTTTCCATGTAAACCTCAATTCGGAATGAATATTTTCATGTAAACCTGAAGTATTTTGGAATTCAGACCCAGCTCCAGTCCTCAAGGGCCAGATTCTTGCAGGTTTTCCATGCATCCCTTCTCAAACACACCTGAGTCAAATCAGCCAGTTGTGCAGAACTTAATTGGCTGCTGGATCAGGTGCATTGAAACAGGGATACATTGAAAACCTGCAGGACAGCTTCCCTCGACAACTGACTATGGACACATCGGAGTAACCGTACCCAGTGTGTAAAGCAGAACCTTGCTGGGAATAAAAATGGAGCCCCCTAAGAAATAGTTGTAAACTGTAGCTTTTCACCCTTTTGATGCTGCTGAGCAACAGCGGCTTCAGGTAGATATATAATTATTGTCACTGTGGCATCAAAATAAGTAAGAAACAGTTTTTTAAGGACATAAAGTTATGGTGTGCTACTTTGAGCAAGCATTTTTTTAAAAGACCAAAAATAGCTTTGTCAGTCAAGGAAAAGTTGGAAAAAATGGAGAAAATAGTTTTTTGTGGATCATTATTTTGCTGTACAGTGCTTACAAGCAACAATTTATACTGTTGGAAAGCCTGTTGACTTATTTATTAAACGGTGCAAATAACATGAAAATATGGTTTCATGTTGACTTTTTGTCAACTGTAAAGGTTGTTTGTGATAGTGTAATGGTGTGTGGGGAGATGTGGTTTCTTGGCCCCTCACGTATCAACTGAGAATTGTTTATTTATTTAATAATTTATTATAATTATATTATTTATTTATTTAATTTATTTTCTCAGACAGGTGCTTGGTCTGACCAACTTGGCAGCAGTAGCACAGATGGTGGTGTTACACAGGACGGCACATTATTCAATGATTCATAATGAAACACACAATAAAGCAATATTTTCAGAAAGAAAATCCAATATGATACAGCATGCAGCATATGAAGCAGCAAAGCACCTACACAATCCCATATCTCCCATTTACATGTCTGTGGCAACAGTTTTATAGGGAGGCTAACAACGCCCTGAAACTTGTCTATCTTTTTAAAATTCTGTTCCAAGTAAAGGAAGAAGGGTGCAATAATGCCCTCTTCCCAAATTCAGTACAAGTGGGAAAAGAGGCAGAAAGACAGACATGGAAAAGCAAATTGTGCATTCACTTGTGTTTAAACTATGAATGCAGAAGCATGAAGGAAGAATGAAAATAATAGCTTTATAACTAAAAATGTACCGGGGAAGAAGTCTGCGAGCAGACAGACACAGCCAACCAGCCTTAGGATACGACACACATCTGTAGCCATTAAAAAAATCTCAAAGCAGGATGGTGCGCAGTAACCAGTATATGTAATGAGGTTGCACTGGCATTCATGTAAAGTACGTCTCCACAGTCCAACAACAAACTGTTTTATAGAAATAAAAGAAAGCCGTGATTTGGTTCTGAAATAGAAACCCAGTCTTACTTTCAGTTTCTTGATCAATGTGACGTCTAAAATTCAAATTGTCATAGAAAATAAACCCCTGACGACTAAAAGTTGAGACAATCTAGATTTTAAGTCCCTGAGATCTACAAAGAATAGGACAATAAGGTTTGTCTTTAGATTTAGTGAAGTCATTGATCTACTCTGTATTAAGCACAAGCATCAGTTGCATGATTTGGGCCCCAATATACCTAAAAGCAGCTTCAAACATTTAACTGCCTTCAACAAAGTTTCCTCACAGCAGTAAATGAATGTGTCGTCAGCATAGAAATGAAGAATCGCATTTTGGAAAATTTTACTCAAAACATTTATATTGTAAATGGTGAGGGGCCTAAAACAGAACCTTGTGGGACCCCCTTATCAGTAACTAAAATATCTTAGATGCATTCATCCACTTTGACACACTGAGTTCTGTCTGAAAGGTATCAAGCCAACCAGTTCCAAAGTTCAGCACTGACCAGCCTATATGTCTATTGGATCAAAAAATTTATTAAAAGAGAGGCACAGTGCTGTTTGCCACCTAGTGCCATCATTATGTCATTATTAGCTTTAGCAGCTGCTGTGACTATACTGTGGAACTTTCTGAAGCCTAATCGATATGAGATAAAACAGCTTTAAGAAAATTATTAGTTGATCACAAAGTATTTCAAAAATCTTTGCTAGGAGGTAGCAGAAAAGAAATTAATTAGAAATTAATAAAAATAGGCTGATGGCCAAAAAATAAAGTCAGCCATAAATAAATTTTGAATTCATCCGTGGTCTAGGTTTTAACATTTAACTGTGGAGGGTTCTGAGTACCCCTGCAACACTGATTGGCCTGAAGTTAAATTTGCTATTCATAAGAAGCGCAGTAATTATAAATAAAAAGAAACCTAAAGAGCAAGTGATTTTCTTACTTTCGCAAAACAAAAACCAGAATAAACCAAATTAAATAACAAATATTTAAATATCTCAGTTCCAGGGAGTGTAAAAGGAAAGAAAGCAAACCTGTGGGGACAACAAAGCAGGCTTTTAGCACATAGCAGCACATACTATGGACCAAAAGTTGAACCAGTGACAATTCCTGTCAGAGCTTGTATGGCCAGTTTACACCAGGGAAAGCATTGTCTATGGATTGGATAAATCATATCATGATAGCTAGAGATGGGTATCGTTAAGGTTTTATAAATACTACTCTGATTGATAGTGCTTTTTATCCGGTATCTTATCGATATTATCATTCGAAAGGAAAACCTTTTACTTTAGAACAATTAAAAACAGAATATATTAATTTAATGTCCTTTGCAACACTAAAAGAAAATGTATTAATAAGATACAAATTAAGGTAACAACTTAAATAAACAGTGCAATTAAGAACCAAAATGCAATCAAAAATAATAAATTATTTGCACAATATTGTATTTTAATTGGTTTTACATTGTATTTCGGGTAGTTTATTATTATCAAGGCAAAATATGAACTATCAGCCTGTTGAATATTCCTCTGGGAATTAATAAAGCATTTATTATTAGTAGTTCTCATTATTACTGTTATATGATGTTGCAGGGCTATGAGACACTATGTAAAAAATACCTTTTCTAGAGTTGATGAAGACCTTCAGGGCTATTAAGGCTGTTATCTGCAGGACTAATAAAGATTAGTTGCTGTAGTGTTAGTACATGCTAACTGCTGTAGGGTTAGGAAAGCTCTTACTGGGCAGACGGAGATTACCTGCTGTAGGGCCAGCAGATGCTAGCTGTTGAAGGGTTGGTAAAGCTGGTATAGGACTGATGAAGATTAGCTGCTGCAGAACTAGTAGATGCTAGCTGTTTAAGGGTTGGTAAAGCTTGTACCAGACTGATAAAGATTAGCTGCTGCAGAGCTAGTAGATGCTAGATGCTGAAGGGTTGGTAAAGCTGGTACCAGAATGATAAAGATTAGCTGCTGCATAACTAGTAGATGCTAGCTGTTGAAGAGTTGGTAAAGCTGGTACGGGACTGATAAAGATTAGCTGCTGCAGAACTAGTAGATGCTAGCTGTTGAAAGGTTGGTAAAGCTGGTACAGGACTGATGAAGATTAGTTGCTCCAGAACTAGTTGATGGTAGCAGTGGCAACTAGTGAAAACTAGTTGTTGCAAATCTTATGAAAGCTAGCAGTTCCAAAGCTGGAGGATGCTAACTGCTGCAATTTAAATCAGGAATCCCCGAATCCCAAAAGATCCACTATCCTGCTGATATTTGATGTTTCCTGCTGCAATAGGCCCGATTCAGATTAAATGGATCTCTGATGAGCTTTACAAAAGCCTATAATCGAGCTCTTTTATGAGTCAAGTATGTTGCAGCAGAGAAAACTTGGTAAGTCTGCAGGTTTAAATTCCACAGCCTTCACGAGTATTGCTGACTACCATGTCCATCCCTTGATGACCATGGAGTACTCATCTTTAGATGGCTACATCAAGCAGGACAATCCACCATCATCCTACTTAGTCAATATGGAGAAAAATTTCTGAAGAATGTTTCTAACATCTTGTTGAATCAATCTCACTAGGAATTAGGGCTGCCACAATTAGTCGACTAGTCACGATTATGTCGACTATTTTAATAGTCGACAACTAATTTAATAGTC
>JBAMHX010000006.1:9509041-9522137 GCA_037177515.1 Pseudomugil tenellus | reverse complement strand
TGTAAATTAGATGCAAAATCTAGGTTTTGTATTCAATTTACATATGATCCGATTAGTCGACTAATCGAAAAAATAATTGATGACTAATCAATTATCAAAATAGTCCTTTGTGGCTGCCCTACTAGGAATTAAGGCAGGTTTGAAGGGAAAAGGGTGTCCAATGCACAGTGTATCTAGTAAAGTTTCTTGTGAGTGTATTTAATTTACAAAAGTCAAAATTGATAATCAAACCAAATTATAATTTTAATTCAAACAGCAGTGATGTGATTTGAAGGTTAATCTACTCCATGGTATCAGAATCAACGTAGAACACTGCAGACTATAGCAGACAGGTGAAGGTGTTTGTAACACTCTTAAATGAAAGGTATCACTCTTTGGACACATAGGTTAGTAAGGCAGATATACTGTGGCACCTGAGAGTGATGTGCTATTATCTTCAAATTTTCCCTTGTGTGTCCCAGTAGGTTGTCTCCAACAAGCAGGTGTTATTCCACCGACAAATTCACACTTTGATGGTTTTTCCCTTTTGTGTTTGGCTTTGTTGGAGGCGGACAGCCCCTCTTTATCTGTGCTAGCAGGGTAACAAGGCTTCAGAAGCCTTTGGAATAACTTTTTCATGGTTTAAAGCTTTCATCTCATTTGCTAGTAGAGGAAGTGTCATGCTGCTGTTGAGAGGGGTGTTGTTTTGTTCGAAGGGGGCTGTCTCAGCGTGCCCATCTCATTGGGGGGGATGCAGCACCCTGCCTGCTATGGGAAATCAAGCAGGTCTTAATAGGAACAAAGTCCAAGCACTGATTTGAGAAAACAGTATTTGGAATTAGATGTTGCAGCACAGCTAAAGCACAGCTGGGGTTAAAACAATTCTCCCATCGGGGAGGTGGTGGTGGGTGAGGGTCTTGTACCCATTACCTAGTGGAGAGGATCAATGCAATTTCTTCAGGAGAGCTGTGAAAATTGTGTCGAATTTCCAGATAAGGCAAAAACACAATCTATGTAGTCAAAGGGTATTTATGAAACAAGGGTTGGCTTTTTAAGAAAACCAGATTCTCTAAATTGGTAACCATCTGATTGCCTGGTCATAATAAGAGAATAAAACTGATAAATGTGTGAAACTTAACAGAAACAAACAGAAATCAAAGTTAATATGCATTTTTATTATTTATGACAGAGAGAAATGTGAGATGTTTGTATATAAAACTCGGATTTTTAACATTCAGACACACACATCCTGTTTCCACAGCTTTAATTTAAGCTTAATGTATGATCATTAAAACAAACCATTCTAAAACATGAACACAAGCTTCTTTGAAGGCGGCCATTTGTCAAAGAGTTCATTATTACAGAAGAGAGGGGGTTGGAGGAATGGGGGGGGGGGCAGGCTGGACAAAAAAAACACACAAATGCAACACTGGGTGGGTGTTTAAGTTTCAATTATGTGCAGGATGACATCAGTGGCCCGTTAAGCTGGTTTTTGTATGGTTTCCTGGAACGTCCTCAGTCTTCGTTCTCACCAGCAGGTTGTTTTCTTGTCCTCTCATTAATCCCTGATCCTAAAATTAGAAGCCCACTTAAATACTTGTTTGACCATGTTGTGACCCTGTATCAAGTCAAACCTGGGGTTTCATTATAAAACGCAGCATCATACATACACACATACATATCTATATATCTATATCTTTATATATCTATATCTATAATAATATTATAATAAGTCTTTTTTAAGCAAATCCATCGGGGCATTTGTCACTTTATCAAAGCTCTCTGTAGTTTGTTTAAAGTGTCACAGCTTCACATAACTTGGAAAGCTTTCTCACACCTTCTAAAGCTTCATGAGGTAGATCTTAACCAAAATGTGAATGATGACAACAATAAGCTGTTTTCCAATTCAGATAGTCAAGATCTGATAAAGCCTGTGAACTTTTGGTTGCAGCTCTTATAATCTAAAGACCAGATTGATGTTGGGACTTCAGTTGTACAATTATACAACATCTAAACTGATAAAAGATCCCATTTATCTTCAGTTTTGTAGATGGGAAGGAGTAAGATCTTCAAAAAGTTCCTCAAAGATCTGTACAGCTCCCCTATTTGAAAATGTTTTTGAAAGTAGTGCTTTGTTCACACCTGTGGTCAGACACTTTATTTAGTATTTTTTTTTTACTTTATCAGAGTTTAATCTGCATGCAGCCAGCATTTTGCAGTCTATAGTTCTGAATAGACTGCAGTGTGTATTGTTATCTGTTCTTCTGTCTCTGTACCTGACTGACTCCAGATCCCAAGCGGCTTTGAACCGTAACCAGCTGCCAGTCCATGGCGATGCAAGTTGCTAAGGTGTGGTTCAAAATATACTAAATGTAAAGGAAAAAGTGTTACTTGAAGAAATAGCCTTCTGACTTACTTCTTACAATATGAGTGATATTTTAGCCATTTAATTGAATGTACACAACCTTTGTAGACATATCCACCCATGATTATTGTCTTAATTGTTTGCATGATGCCAGATTGATCAACTATGGTGCAAAAAACCCTGGAGAACTTTAAATGAATGTCTTTCAGATGCAGTTTTCTTGTCCTTGCATGATGTTTTTGTCTTTTGCAAATGGACAGTACATTCATTGAGAAGCTTTTAATACTTAAGCCTATCCGTGTGACGTAGACAAACATGGAGATATTAAAGAAAATGTAAAGTTTCCTGCAAAATAATGCTGAAATGACAATATGTAACAATATGCACCTCTAGGTGTTGTTATTTTCATGTTCTTTTACATAAAAAAACATGCAAAGCTGGAAATATGCTAATAAAGTATCTTTTGTCTCACTATAAACAGCATCAGATCTTTGCAAACCTGAGCTGCTTCTAGCTCTGCATATATCACTGCACATACACAAAATGTGACATTTTGAGTCTCAACATACGGGTCTTTCTGCAGCCACATTTGATCGAAAGCCAAGTAAAGTCATGAACTTAGAACAGATCATACGCAACAAGACATGAAATAAACAGTAGAATAAAAAACAGCATTGTGATCTTTGTGTCATGTGTAACAGGTTTTCCATGTAAAGGAATTCGAAAGAAACAATCTTACATGTATGCTGAAGGCACTAGCAAGGCTTGATGGATATTTTAACATTTACTCAGCATGATTTTCAGAAAGTCTGGTTTTGTTGCCTCTCAACAAATTATTCCTTCTGTGTGCATTAAAATTCCATGTGCAAAAATCTTAAAGTTCAAATGTTTGCAACTGGATTTACATCAATCTAAAACACGCATAGCGTGATACATATAGGACACACGCTGTGCAACATCTACACAAAGCTAATGTCTCTGCCTGTATGAAGGTTTCATGTTTCCTTTAATCTCAGTAGCAACTCATATCTGATCTGTTTGCAGATACCAGTTGCTATCAGAGACAATGTTTAACAATTTCCAAGTTGTTATTGTCTGTTACTGAAAACCTGGAGTATTTTCCCATAACACTCTGACAGAGATGTACAGCACTGATGTCTCTCCGTGTCCTCTGCATTCATCTGATAGCACACACCATTTTCTTTATGCTTCACCTCATCTTTCTCCTGTTTGTCATTTTCTTCTCGATGGTCTACACTTCTGATATGGCAGCAAACTGGACGTGTTTGGGATTATTTTTTCGTGTCCTAGCGTTGCAGTATTGAAACCCTTTAAGTCTTGTATGTTATGTACAGATGTTGACATCTGTTTCAGTTACTTTTTTTAAATGGTTTTCAATGTTTTTTTGTGAATCACAAAGTATGTTTTAGTTTAAATTTTAAAGTAGGTTTTGGGTAGCAGTGATGTGTGTGTGTGAAGGCGTCGAGGGTGCAATGAAGGGTGTTTGTAACCAACTGTGAACCTTACTCAACCTTAGTTTAGTTGAGTAAATTATTCAAAGCAATGTATTTCTCTGTTTTACCTTCATGTGAAAGCCTTGTTTTAAGGAAGATTAAATGTTCAATTGTCCGGTTCTGCTAAAATGTCAACAGTACCAATGAGCAAGTACTTTTTGGATGTTGCTTTTCATAAGTAGCTTCTAGATTTTTTTTAATGCAGTTTACTCTTTTTTAACCATTTGATTGTCAAAAAGTTAAATAATACTGTCATTTTCCAACAAAAACATCTGTCTTGCTGTCACCTTTTTTCATGTCTTCCCTGAAAACTTATTATGTCAACCCCACGTGGTTTAACCATGTGCAGAAACAACATCCACCACAAAACGATCAACTTGAGTGGAAGCATTATTTTTGCCTACTGGTCCAATTGTGATTAGGTTCAAATCACACCTCTGATGATGCATTTTTGTCCTGATTGGACGTTCGAACAGTTATTCATGCACATAGCTATGTGCAGAACTTTATAGGCTGTTGGGTCCATTTCACTTGAGGCAATATGTTGGAGGAGGGGTGCATTCAAAACCAGCAGATCTGCAGTTCTTTCAGGACTGAACTGAAAGGGGAAACCAGTTCTTTCCATATGCATCCACCGAGTATCCATTTTCACCCACAGCATGGTTTTTAAAGCATGCAATCATATTCATATCCATTTCAATGTTCTAATATAAGTCACTTTATTCACTCTGCTGCACATAAAACAATTAGGAGTATAAATAAACACAATATGGACAATAACCAAGTATAACTCTCTTTAAATACCACAAGTAAAAGGATAAAATAACTGAAGTTGAAATCATCTTTTATCAAGTTTCACTTTTTTTTAATGAAGAAGCACATTTGAAACCTGATCGTTAAATCCATGTTAACATTTTTCTGCTATTGAGCTATGCGTTGTTGAGCTGCAAAGCTCTCCTTGTAAGTGTATCGCTGAATAAAGAAGCTTCACTCACACAAAACAAACAGAGAGCGTCTCTAGCATAAGCACAGAACAAGGAACTCTGGCTTCAATCCTAGCCTGTTCACACACACCGAAGGTTGCATTCACTGCCACTCAACCAGGGCCTTTCAAAGTACTAATGTTCCCCTAAACCCCCTCCTCCTCCCCCCAAAAACAAACTCATTAGCACATAAAACTATTGAAAACATACACAAGCCTTTTTGCAGTGAGCCAGTATGTAAAAGTGAACCTGCATTTCCTTATCCTGTAGATGCACCTTGTTGATGCAGGTGTAATATGCATGATTAAAAAACATAGACGTGAGTGCACATACATCTCACTCACCCACGCCCACACACACACACACACACACACACATACAAACACACATAAGTAAACTTGACTGTCTTTGGCCCACTATTGTTCACTAGCACTGAGGCATCATAAGGCTAAGTGAGGGGCCCTGATGGATACCTACCAGACTCAGACCACCAATAAAGGTGTTAGAAGAGGGGACACAAAGTAAATGAAGAAATATTCAATGGAGGAGGGTGGGGTGTGTGTGTGTGTGTGTGTGGGGGGGGGGGTGTCTTAAAGATGGCAGAAGATAGAGACGAAGAAAGAGGCAGGGAATCGGAAAAACCTCCATTGTCCCCTTTATTTAAATGCACAGGTGTGTGTATAAGCGTAACGAAGATGCTTCACTGCTATAATGTAAAATGAGATGCCACTTATCTCGATGGGGGAGATGTCTTATTGCTGCTGTGTGCATTTCAGAACCAATGCAGGATTTAGCGGAAATATTAATTGCACTTAGAGTTGCATTGCGTTTTGTGTCAACTACTGAAGGAATTGGTATTTTACTTCTGATCTATTGGACAACTAGTAAAGCACTCGGAGAGTGCAGACCTCTGCCAAATCAGTCCTCTAGTTTAAAGCTGAGTAAAGTTGCAAACAGAAAGACAGGCATAGGCTGTAATAATGTGCAACAAATATACTCTAACGTTATATGCTTAGAGTATATTTATTTAGCTCATTAACATACATTATGTGCTTAATGAGTGCCGCTGTTTTCGTCACCTTTCCCTTCTAAGATGCCAGATGTTCTTGTAAATCTGTAAAATATTTTTTATTAATATTTGCAGGCTTCCTCTTGCACCGTACCAGTTTCATACAAATGCATTTAAATGCATTCAATATAATTTAAATGATGTTTTAAAGATGTTTGTTATTTGCAGCTTGCCACAAAAACACATTTAGTAGCAACATAGAAACATGCTGAAGATTTCACTTAACTAGAAATTCTGCAGTTGGAGGACATGGCTAGGGATATATCTCTGCACACCTCAATTAGAGATCCACAACTGGTCCAATGTTGATGTCAAGAAATTTCACAAGACAGGTAATTTACTATATTTGATATGTGATTGCTTTATTTGACAACCATGACTGAATTCAGATTATACCTGAAAGTAGCTGGATTGCCGGATCAAAGTGTGGAGAAAACTCAGCAAATACTGATTGCTGTACCACCAGGAACTGCTTTTGGTAAAAGCAATGTGTTGAAATGATACAGCTTGCTTTTTAATGGAAGAATGAGTTTTATCAGAAGAACAATGACACACAATCCCACTGTAGTATGTGACCCAGCTGATGACCAGCATGAGATTGAGATACCAGGCAGTTGTGGGTGTGTACGGTTCATGCATGTGTTACTGGGGCCTCCGTTTGTTGAATGAAGAAATGTAATTTGCCATGATTTCCTGCTTTTTTATTCTAAAACCATCCAACCAAATAAACAACACACAACCTACATGCTCACCCATTGCCGCTCGTAAACCCACAAATGCATTTATTTTCCTTCTAAATGAGGCATCATTTAAAAAGAAAATACACAAGACTTCAAATAGTGAACAATGTATTGCCAAGAATTATAATTATATCCTGTAATGTCTCCCCAAAGTTGCTACACCTTGTGCCTTTGTGGTTAAAACTGATCCTTAGTAACTTTATTGCTTTTTAAAACAGCAGCTGTTATGCTACAACACACTATTGTACTTGCATTTTATGCATTTCATAGTTTATATATGGCAACTAATAATTAAGATTGTCTAAATGACTATGATAAGTATGTGCCCCTCCAAATCTATCTGCTTTAGATCTATAGCTTACGATAGGGGAGCCTAAAAGTACATCAAAGTACCAGAGTTCAAGTTTTGCACATGCCAGCATGTATTTTAGCTTCCATGCAAACATTCTTTATGCCTCAAAGATTTATTCGGGAGGAAATCTTACATATTTCAGTGTGATTTTTTTTCTTTTGCACCTTGAAGTAAGCTATTAGTCTTATCTCCAGAGAAAGTTGTGTCAAAATGTCTCCGTTAAGATGCAAAGGCATAACTCGTGCCCCAGGCGATGTAAACAGAGACACAAAGTCCAACCGCACAAAACCAGTCAACATCCCCTGGCACAGAAATGAAAAGCCAAGGAAACAGCCTTAAAAGCTTCACTAAAAGCAAAGTTCTTTATCAAACCCCTCAAGAGGGCGAACGCGTCACATGGAGCACAAATCAGGGGTTTAACACAACAAAGTGTCACTGGCATAAAGAACTACAGATTGGAGAAAGTAGCATTCATGCAAAGAGGAAACAACTGTTTTAGAAACAAACCATTTCAGCAGCCAGACCATCATTGGTGGCCATTCACCCAACAGCAGTGAAGTGGAGGCTACTGTGCGGCACTTAAATGACAAGGGTGTGAAGTGACAGATGAGAGAGCAAACACATAAAAGGTTAAGACCCTTTGCATGCTGGGAGAGCGGGATTTGTTGTAACTTGAGACCTTCTTTTTAAGAAACAATGCTCCAGTCTTGAAAGTTAAAGTGATTCAATATTTTTGTCAGCATCTTTTTTACTCTTAAGACAACAGTAACACAATCTATTTCACATACATTTTTGCACTATATAAATTTAGGCTTGTAATAATACAAAACATTTGTTCCATATGCCGTGTTATAATGTTAAGATGTTTCTTTCTTACAACCTCTCTACCCCCCCCCCCCCTCCTCCACCATCCCTCTGACAGTGGGTCCCATAATCAGGTTTTGCCAGATTCATGTGTAGATTAGCAGCCACCTTCCCTCAGATAAGAAGCTGCAGCGATAAAGCCTGTCCTGGGAGGCACATGGCTGTGATGAAACACCACATCTGACAAGAGCAAATCTGTTAAGAACACAATTAAAACACTGTCTTGCCGTATCTACCTGAACTTCACTTATCCCTGTTGATCTGTTCGTCCTTTGTTGGAGACGATGATGACAAATTCTGACTCAAAACCAGATAATCCATGCAAACGTGGAACTGGACTCAGGGTTTTCCATAAAATTGAGATAACTGTAGTGTATTCTAGTTTCTTGGGTGTTAGATTGTGATCAAATGACAGAGTAACAACAACAAAAAAAAGATATAGTTGGTAAATGTCTTTGGGTGCAGGAAATGAGGCTCGAAGACATTGAAAATAATCAAACTGTCTTGGCCTTGCAGCTGTCCTGTGTTTTACAGTCAAGCAAACATGATGGCGAATGATATACAAGGCCTATGTAGTCAGAAGCAACAGCTAGGGGTATATCTCCCAAACACCCCCAATCCTTCTGTCCCCCAATCCTCGAATAGACACAATACAATAATATAAAGACGCACATGTTCAGTCACAAAGCTCCACCTGGTGTTGAAACTTTGAACTAGCCTGGTATGACATCAGGACAGGATGCATCTTGAGGTCATGACCTTTAATTTGCACTTGATTTGAGATCCATCCATCCATTTTCTACCGCTTATTCCCAAACGGGGTCGCGGGGGGCTGGAGCCAATCCCAGCAGCCGACGGGCAAGAGGCGGGCTACGCCCCGGACAGGTCGCCAGTCTATCACAGGGCCACACACATAGACGAAAAACCACGCACACTCACTCCTAAGGTCAATTTAGAGTCTCCAACCAGCCTATCACCAAGGTGCATGTCTTTGGACTGTGGGAGGAAGCCGGAGAACCCAGTGAGAACCCACGCTAACACGGGAAGAACATGCAAACTCCATACAGATAGGCCCCCGCCCGAGCCGGGGCTTGAACGGGCAACCTGCTTGCTGTGAGGCTACAGTGCTAACCACCTCGCCACCATGCAGCCCCTGATTTGAGGTCAATGAGGCAAATAGTTCCAAAAATATAGCCAAAAATCTCTTTTTTCGTGAATAAAGCGTCATCTGATGGTCAAACCATAAATCTTAAAGCCGTGAAATTTGACCCAGATCGTCCCCATGGGGACCTAAACAGGTACACTGAATATCAAATCCAATTGTAAAAATTATCACTCACATGAAGAATTTCCGGCGGTTCCGGTCGGGCACTCCGTGTTTGGGAATATGAATATAGATCTTACATATTATGATTATATCCCCCAATGCAGAGTGCCGGGGATATTATTGTTTCATGACCATCACCTTTGTTGATAAGTGGAACAATTTTAAAAGTTGGATTTTGATACTCAGTATACCTTTTTAGGTCCCCCAAGAGGATAATCTGTATACATTTCCCCACCAGATGGCGCTGTGCTTGCAACTGCCTTGTTTATGAAAGTCTTTTCAGTGCAACTAGTTTTATCTTCCCCCCTCTTTGGCTAACTACTACACATAGTGACGCACATTACATAGAACTGATTTAGGATTACTTCCAGTCATCCTCCATGCAAAAAAAAGGATCTGCAACTGGTCCATAAAAACCGCTTAAGTGGTAGAAGCAAGGGGGGGGGGGGGGGGATATGTGGGATCAACCTAATGTGTCTGGATAAACTTGCCAGCCACAAATCAAAACATCAAATTCCCCTTCACAGAGGATGAAATGATAAAAAACAATGTGTGCGTCCACACAGCATCTGCATCACTGGCTTTTATTTATGTTTCCAGGTTCATGCAGTTCAGATTATCTTCCTGTCCTGCACAGCTGAAGTGAGTTTACCAACCCCTATCTATTAACTACTGGAACATCTTTCTGCAAATAGCAGACTTGCTTCTCTATGCATTCTCTGTAAAAATCATTATCAGAACGCTTTTTTTCCTTTTCTTTAAACAAGAAATACCTCAGAGTTTAGCAAAAAATAGGCTTACACACTTTGTTCATGCGCGACTGTATCATGCAGCCGTACGGCTTCTTCCCCACACAGCAAAAAAAGAAGGATTTATTCTTTTGATAAGATCCATCACTCATAAGGGAACGATGCCAGTGTGAAGAAGAGGTGAGAAATTTATCATCAGTCACTCAGAAGTTTTAGTTTCAAAAACTGTTATCTTTTATCAGCAACACCTACGAGCCTGCCAGCAGCTAGAAGCTTTACAGTCATGTCTGCTTCAAATCACAAGCAATTTCCCTTTTCCTCTGCTGTAGCAGATCTTTCCACAAAGATACCCCCCAGGGAATCATTATCTGAATAAAATGCCACAAGGGGACTCTGTACTTCCTTCCACTTCTTTAATCCACATTCATTATTCAGAAAGAGACAAGAGGAGTCAGAACTGCAGGGAAACCAAGAGGAGACCCGGGGTCCTGTTCTGGATGATTAAGAGATGTCTAGCAGCTCAGAAACTGAAACTTATCATTAATAACATTTTTATTCACCGAATTCTCTGTTTGCACTGATTATTGGGAACTGTGCATGTAATAAGGACAAACAAAATAAGTGGAGTGCTTAAACGGTGATGGGACTGTGTTTATAGAGATTGATGCTTCATTCATGCTCGAGTCGTTTTTAAGCAATGGTGAGAGTCTGATCCCTTCAAATGAAGCAAATCCTGAAGAGAACTGAATGACACATGTGACAAGGAGTGATTAGCTTTTTGTTGGCAGATGGCTCTTTTGTCAAGATAATTTGTTCCACAGAATAACCAGGTAGATAATTACATGCTTCTTTTGTGACTTCCAGGTCTATTGTGTTAAAAACAACACAAAACAAGCAAAAATTAAACTGTGCAATAGTTTGAATCTGTCCTGGGGCAACATTTTTTTCTTTTCATTTGTTTATTTTTATGCTCAGTTTGTGACATATGAGCCCATAATCCAAACTTTAATACAAATCTAATAGTTAAATGTGTAAATTGTACCCAGATCTTGGCAGGCCTTGTAGTTTTCTTACATATAGGCTCAGTTGCATCAGATTAGACCTCTATTCACCCAGGATGCAAATAAACATGATAGGGTATTAAAGAGGCTGGAGCGGAAAGGGGTGTGAGCAGGGTGTTGGATTTCTTGTCAAACCACCTGGAGAGGAGGCACTTAAAGCGCGCTGGGTCAGAGTGCCAGCGCAGAAGAGGGAAGTTTGCCATCAAGTGAAGGCCGATTTACCTGAATAACAACGCAGCATAAAAGAAAAAACCTTTCTTTTTGTCTTGTCTTAAGCAATGGAGAGCAGGGTGAGACCCATCGGCCTGGCAGGGCACGCTGCCAACCCCCTCGGTAGCCTGCAGATACCTCCTTCCCTCCTGCGCCCTCCGCCTCTCTTTCTCCGGTCTTGTAACCCAGCGCTGGACAGGGGATACCCACGTACCCCTAAGTGTGCCAGATGCAGAAACCACGGCGTGGTGTCTGCGCTGAAAGGCCACAAGCGCTTCTGTCGCTGGAGGGACTGCGTGTGCGCAAAGTGCACCCTGATAGCGGAAAGGCAACGCGTGATGGCCGCTCAGGTGGCACTGAGAAGACAACAGGCTCAGGAGGAGAGCGAAGCCCGGGAACTCCGGCTCCTGTACCCCAGCTCAGGGATTGGAGGCGAAGCAGGAATCCCACAAGGGTCCCTCTTAGACACCGAGGTGCCAGCATCTACCATCAACACTCCAGGAACAACCCGATTTGACGTTTTTGGAGCTGAGAATCTCAAAGATGGTGAGTTGAGGAAGAATTATTAGGGAATATTTACTGTCCTGTCAAAAATAATCGGTTTTAGTCACGAAAACATATTATATATACATTTTAAATCCGTATTCACATTCTACTTCTTGCTTGTTGTATTTGCACTTTGAGTTATAATAAGAGGAAAAGTTTTACGCATACATGTTAAGCATTTACGCGCAGCTTGTGACAAACATTAAGGGCAGATTATATAACTCCACCTGTTTGTTTTGTTTGTTTTTTGTCCACATTACAGACGAGAAGCTCAGCAAATATAACATTTACAACGGTTTCTTGGGCCGGACTCTCTTTGCGCCCCATATGGAAAGTGTTCCCTCTCCAAGTAACAATAAAGAATCTTCTCCAAACAAGGACAGCGCAGATGCCACTGCTGACAGAAGAAGTCCATCACCGCTTTGCGACCGGCTCTCAGATCACACACAGAGTCCACAGAGATCACTTTCCTCCTCTGATTCGGAGTCAGGAAGTGAGTTGGAGAAACTCAAGGACTATCCGAGTGCGCAGCGTGACCCCACAGACATCATGGCCAAGATCTTCCCTCTTCAGAAACGGGGCACCTTGGAGTCGATGGTGAGAACGTGCAGAGGTGATATTGTAAAATCCATCGAGCTGGCGTTGAGCGCAAAAGAGAACAAACTTGACTCTGGTAGCATGTCTCCTTCTTGTCTTCCTGGCACACTCAGGCCTTCTGTTGGACTGCCCGGTGCGCTCGGTGCTCTGGGGAGCAAGTCTGCCTTCTCCCCGCTCCACATTCCACCGGCTCCCGGTGGTGACAGTCAGTACGGGCTTAACCCCCGCCTGGGTGTGAGTCCATTACGCCTGGCATACTCATCCGCAAGCGGCAGTATGGCAAGTTTTATGTCCCCATACGTGACATCTGGACTAATGCCAATGTTGGCTCTGCGTCCGCCCTTGGACTCTATTCCTTTCCCGAGTGTAATCCGAGACCTTTCCTACATTCAGAACAAGGAATCCCTGTGCAGTGTGCGTTTTAGTGATGACAAATGACCAGTTTTAAATGTATCGAAAACACATATCTTTATTTAGTGAGCTTCTTTTGTGAATGGGCTTCCTGAATGACCATTTCAAGTGCCTGAAATCCAATGAATGTGCTGATTAAAACGTCTGCATTATGATAACATTTCTACTTTGTATGATTTTATGTAAAACTTGTCAAAATCTTTAATAATAAAATATAAAAGTTGTTTTTATTGGTATTCACCATTTTGTGAATCAATCAATCAATCAATCTATCTATCTATCTATCTATCTATCTATCTATCTATCTATCTATCTATCTATCTATCTAT
>JBAMHX010000006.1:9486446-9508518 GCA_037177515.1 Pseudomugil tenellus | reverse complement strand
TATCTATCTATCTATCTATCTATCTATCTATCTATCTATCTATCTATCTATCTATCTATCTATCTATCTATCTATGAAAAAATAAAAAAGTATCATCTTTCAAGGCTTTGATAATGATGCCATGAATTGAAATGTGAAAGTAATGTACACTGCTTCATTTCCACCTTTTAAAATAGTTTGTTGCGCCTCAAAAATACTGCAATCATGTGTCCACCCCATGCACTGTATATTTCCTACAGCTGGTATTCTCGTTTCTGATTGGTCCAGGGCAGCAAACGAGCCTGAGTTGAAAACCAATAGAAACCCCACACAAGCGTCACGTGATTGCGTGTTTCAGGAAGACAGGGTATCGCCCTTTGAACGTATGAAGTGTATCATGAGTTTGAAACACCCTTGAGCGGGATTTTAATGAGGCAGGAGGCAGTCAGCTCTCTGACATGCGTGTCTACATTATCATTGCAGCTCTGTTTTGGTCTGCTCTCGTGGACTCGAGGAAAGTGAGAGGGATATCTTCGTCCTGTAAGTTTCCTTTTGCCGTTGTAGCTTAAAGCTAGGTAGCTGTAGTTAGCTGATAACCTTGCGTGTGAACCTCTTACAGCTTTAACTTAGAGACTGTCGGTTGCAGGGACTTCTTCATTTACCTTCGCTGTTGGTTGTGTAGCTGTGAAAAGCCTTTAAATAGTTTTATGTTTAGCGGCAGTTGCGTCAAGTCTATAGGTTTGCTTTTATGCTCACAGACTCGTAAAACTTTACTAACATAAATGTTAATTATAGTAAGATCTCAGTTGCCTTATTTGTCTTTATTTGGAGCTGTAGCTCAAATTAATAAAGGATTTTCTTTTGCAGACAAAAGGTTCTACCGGGAGAAGAAGTCCTTCTTGTGCATTGATGGGTCGAAAATGATCCCTTTCGAACAGGTGAACGATGACTACTGCGACTGCGCAGACGGCTCAGATGAACCAGGTTAGAAGTTATATGGTAACATATGAGCTACTGTTTATTAATATGAGCTGAAAGCTTGGATTGGTCAGTTTTATTACATGTTTTGATTCATGTAAGACTTTTCCATGGGCACACATATCTCTGCATTTCCTATTTAGTAACTTCCAATGTTATTTGTAAGAATCTTATACAGATCTTGCTAGTAAATGCATCCCAAACCCTTTGTGAGAAAACCCAGTCAACTCCACTGTCTTTATTGTTGTTTAACAGTTTTATAGATCAGACCGGCCGATCAACAATTCATTTAGCATCTTTTTCAGCATACAGTAGTTTAAAAATACATCCAAGTTGTCCTGCAGTGTAATAAAAAATATATGATTCGCAGTGATCATCCAGACATTTCTTTACTTAATTCTTTGAGCAAGATCTTAATTTGAAAAGAAAAGCGAATCTGGATATCATCAATTGCACAGGTCATACGTTCTACACACTAATATGGAAAATTCTGTACAATACACAGAGAACTTGTTTGGATTCAACTCATTTTCTTCTGCTTTATGCTGCAAACTTGTCATTTTTGTCCTGCTATTTGTCATTTTTTATGAAAGTATCTGAAAAGAAGATTTGGAAACTTTTAAAAACTGCAAACCACAAAATAATTAAAAATGTATCTAAATACCCAACATATTTATGATCAAGAAAATTGTCATAACATAAGAGACAGAACATTTGGAAGTACTATGTATACATCTTTCCTGTTAAATGTGCACATATGATGAGGAAGAGTCTCTGTATTAAAAAAGAACTATAATTTCACATCAACCAAATGTAATCCTGTAAATCCTATTTTCTGTATCTTTTTTAGTGGTTTATCTCAAATGTATTAACAATCAGTAACTAGTTTGAGAAGTCATTTTTTGTATTTAAAGTTATTGGCTTTGGGTCAGTTTTCTGCAACATCAGTCGCCGTCTGACTATCAAACAACCGGACCGAGACCAGAACATGTCTGACATTCAAAGAGCTTAAGAGATGTACTATGATAGTGTTGTTGAACTACCACTCTCAAAAAGGATCAATAAACTGAGACTGGAATATTATACACTTGTCTTTTGTGCATTTCTTCATGCCAACAAGTTTTATAAAGGAGGATTCAAGTTTTTATATTTAATTTCTAAAAACATGCCTGTTTATGCAGCTTGTGATATGTCTGTAGTTTCCTGTAATGCAGAGGCCAAAACAATAAAGTTACCAACAGCTGTCTGAAGGGCAGAAAGTAATCTAAGTTACCTTCTATTTATACTTAATCTTACTAAATATAACACTTATTGATGCAATACATTTGCCGACACGCTTTTTTCTTGCATGATGCTGTAGTGGTTAGCTCTCTGGCCTCGAATCGAGAAGGTCACTGATTCAAGCCTTGACTGGGAGGAGGTCCAAACATGTTTGCATGCTCTCCCCGGGTAAGACATGCGTATTACATTAACTGGTCACTCTAAACTGTCCCTCAGAGTGAGCGCGAATTCTTGTTTGTCTCTTTGTTGGCTCTGAGATGAACTGGAGGCCTGTTCAGGTACCCTGCCTCTTGCCTGCAAACTGCTGGGATGAGCTCCAGCTTCCCCGCCACCCTGAATTGGATAAACGATATAAAATAAGAGTGAATTTTCCACCACAGCTAGCTTGTAGTTTTAAAATGAAATTGTAAAGGAAAAACAAGATAGCAGATGTGTTTATGTGCAACTATGATAATTTTTTTTATAGAGTTTTGATACAGCTGGGAGAAGTGCATCTCGCCAATTATAAAAAATACATCTCTAAATGAATTGTTCTAAACTCAAGTGATTAGCTGATAGATCATTCTCATGATAATCATCATTAACTCAGTGTTGTAGGATTGTTTTTTTTTCTGAATCAAAAGCTATTTAAAGTGATTTGTTATCGAGGGTTCTTGTTGCTGTCGTCGAGTATTAGACACGAAGAGAAAAAATGTCAGCGTGTGGTCCGCTGAAAGGGTCATTAATTAGACCATGCCGTGGCCATCATCAGAATAAGCACCCTACTGAACCTCTTCATCCATCACGGACAAAAGAAGCTGAACAAGCAAGAGGTTAATGAAGCTAAACTAAACGTATTGAGTGTGATTATGTCAACAGTGCAGAGTGACTGACCTGAGTGACATCTTCCCCCAGATGCAGTGAAAACAAAATGATTAAAAAAAAAAAAAGAAAAGAAAATTTCCTCCCCACAACCTCAAAGCAGGTTCAGTTTAGTTGCATCTGATTTGTGGATTTATTTGTTTGATTTATTAAAAAAAAAAAACTTTTCATAATTCTAAGTGCTGAAATGAGCTTTGACGTTTTAGGTTAAGATAACTAAGTTGAATATTCTCCTGAAACTATCTGAAAAAACTACAAGATTATTAAACATAGCACAGAGAGTAAGGAAATGTGTGTTTAACGCAGTGCCTGTTGGTATTATACATTGTTGGAAAGCCTGATTAGTCACCTTTAACTGGAATGAAAAGCTACAGATGTGCAATATTTACACTCACTCTTGTTTGCGCTGATTGATGGATTGGATGACTGCATTCTTCCTCAGTAATAAGCAGAAAACCACATATATATTTACCATTTATATGATTAGATTCTTGTTCATTGCCAGTCTCCAACCTGGGACGTCATCCCATCCTTCAACCAGCGTGACTGCGTTGGCTCACGCTTGCTCCAGCCTTGTCCCAGTTGATCCCACAAGCAACACCAACACTTCTCATCATCTTCACTTCATTCGGCAGGTTCTCTGTAAGGATTCGGGCTCTTTGGAGGAGAGCGTTTATCATCCTGGAGGATGTATTTAAGCCCCAGAATCTGATGTTATCTCTCATTAAATCCCTAAACGTGGAGTGTCGGGGATATTACAGTTTCGCCCCGACTGCCGCAGCCGGATATCCTTTGTGTGAACGTAATAACTCGGAACAGTTTTAACAATTTGATTTGGATACTTTGTGTAAATGTTTGGGTCCCAAAGGGGATTTCACGATTTTAGGATGTATGGTTTTCCCACTAGGTGGCGCTTTGTGGCTTTACCTCTGGAACTATTTCTTTCATTGACCTCAAATCAAGCGCAAATAAAAGGTCATGACCTCAGGATGCATCCTGTCCTGATGTTATACCAGGCTGGTTCAAAATTTTGACACCAGGTGGAGCTTTGTGACTGAACATCTGCGTCTTTATATTATTGTATTGTGTATATTCGAGGATTGGGGGTGTTCAGGGATATACCCCTAGCTATCACTTCCGACAACATAGGCCTTCTATAAAGGTGACTTAATGGGAGACGTACTTTGCTAAATTTTTTACAACTTATTTTTGCTAAGTTTAAATAAAAAACAAACGAGAAGGTCTGTGTCAGTTGTAAGAAATGCTTTAAATTGCTTGGATGCTTCTTTATAAGTGCAGCTTTATTGAATAGATGGCTAAAAGTTAGCTTACTATGGTCTGCTGTCCTCTTCTTGCTTCATGCAGGGACGTCGGCCTGTCCCCGTGGCAGATTCTACTGCACTAACTTGGGTTTTCGTCCACACTACATTCCATCGTCGCGAGTTAATGACGGCATTTGTGGTAAGGCTGTATTGCTTTATGTTACACTAGTTGAAGGAATTGCGAACAATAAACGCAACTGCTTGGGGATTTTTTTTTTTTTGGTAATTATGAGGTTTGAATCACATTTAATTGTGTGAAGCAATGCGCTGATACAAGCAGATGTAGTTGCAGCTTATTCCGTGAATAATATCCATTTTCATTGCTTCTTCAAATTTGCCATATTCTAAAACTAATGAGATACTTTTTACAACTTCATTTCTCCTCCTTTTGTTCTCCTGTAGCTTTTTATTTTGGATAAACTTCTAGCATACTTCTATCTGAATCTTCTGTCTCAGCAGTGATAGACCTCATGCAGCCAGTGATAGCAAAAAAGAGAGAAGCAATGAAAGAGCAGTAGGGAGTATTTCCAAAAGCCTCCCTCACCCTTTCCCCTCTCCCTTTTTCTTTCTCCCCACCTGTCTTCTTACACTTTCCCTGCCTTGAGTGTAGCCACTTAGAAGCGAACACACCATCGCTTTTCCTCGTCTTGCTGCTAGTTGAGAGGTTTTTATTAGTTTCTCTTTTTTTGGGGTGGGGGGGTGTTGTAAAGCTCTCTTTCTGCTGGTCACTGATGTAGTTCTGGATAATTGAGAAATTTCACACTGTGCTCACTCCCCTGGTGAAACGTCCAAGCAAACGCCAGATCAGAGCACTTGCAACACACCATGCAGCTGATCTTGTAAGCGCTTGATGTCAAGAGACCCTTTCTGTGCCAGAAAGAGATATCATGCAGGCGCTAAGATCTAATCTTCACCTTCTTTTTTTTATTTTTTTAGAGATGGAGAGCCACTGGCCAGGTTAGCAATATAAGCACCAAAGAAAATGTTTTGATACTGATATAATTGATGGATGGATAGTAAATAGTGCCTGCATTCTTTTGTTTTTTTCCCTTTTTTTGCTCAGATTTTAGGCTTGTTTTTGTGCCAAAGTAGTTGTTTGATCCATTTTCTTCAGAGTGAAGACATATTGCTCACCTCTCGGTGCTGATATGTTGTCTGCTCCTCTGTTTTCCTGTGTGCATTGGACTTGTTTCTCCTGTGTGTCTCGCCAGATTGCTGTGATGCTTCAGATGAGTACAACAGCCACGCTCGCTGCCAGAACACTTGCTGGTTAGTTGAATAAAGAACAACAACAACAAAAAGAGATTCAGCATTCATGAAATTGCACAAAGTAAAGAGCCCAATGATATAAAAATATGACATAATATTTCCTTTTATTCATCTTACTCTTAATTGGAACACAGAAAAAGCATGATGGACAACACTGTCAGCTACAGTAACTTCACCACTAGGGGGCGTAAGGTCACTAAGATTCAGCACTGGATGTACATCGGAGTTATTCTTGTAATATCACGGCATTGATTGATGAAATCATCTATGTTAAAGGAAAATCTGAGTCATAAACCCATTATACCCCCTCTCTCCTCAAACTAAATAGTTTTCTTCATCCTACCCAGAGATATGTTTGTGCAGACAGTTTAACTCCTGTGAGATGCACACATCATTCTTCGTAGGTGGTAGAGCTGTCAATACTAATATCAATCAGAATTCACTCGTCTGACAACCACATTTTTCATCCCCATCTGCGTTGCATCGCAAAGACTGGCCAAACTGTGACGCAGGAATGCAGCCGGGCTGTGTAAATGCACGCTAACCCACTTCTTTTGTTGACAGCAGCCCCCCCCCCCCCCCCTCTATTATTTTATTCACAGCCGTTCTTCTCGAAAAAAAAAATCCCATACAAGCAGAGTCCATCTCGTTATGTTTTCACAAGGTCCAGACTCGTACTGCGTTTGCCAGACTTCAACAACAGTTTAGTTAGACTCCATAGCATTAAGCTCTCATTGTATTTATTTACTTTTCTCTTTTTTTCCTGTCTTGCTTCCTGCAGCATCACAGGCCCTTTTACAAAAATTGGATTCAGCATCTCAGTAATTGTAGCAGGGGTGGCCGAGGGTTTCCGCGTAATGATGGGGCCGTGTGTTTTCTCTCCCCCTGCTTTTGCTCCAGGAATCTGGGGCAGAAAGAGAGAGCGTACGTGGAGGGCCAGATGAAGACCTTGGATGAGGGTTTGCGTCTCAAGCAGCAGCTGATTGAGGAGGGAGTGCTGCTCTGGAGGGAGAAACAGGTATTTTGCTAAAGTAAAAAAAAAAAAAAAAAAAAGCATGTACAGTAAGTGCAACAACATCACGGTTCTCTCTTCAAGTAGGGTTTTATGTTTTTAAAAGAAAATAATATTTCACTACATCGTTTTCCTCTAATTTTTGAAAGACTTAAAATGTACAACATGCTGGTTTGTAGGGTTACATCAAGATGTTTGTTGTTAATCTCTGCAGGTGTAATTAACTTAGACTCACGTAGCTGAAGCATTGTAACTTTCGTGTTATCACCTAGCTAAGCAGGCTAACACACTTAAAAAATGGGGACTTTTGAGGTTAATTTGGTTCAAGATGTGCTAGACTGAGTTTCTAATCTAAGTTAGCAGCTTTGGCTCCATGGTGTTCATGTTTATCATGCGTGTTCTCACATCAGCACCAGGGTAAACATCAACTTCTTCATGTCGTGGAAGGGATTCCTTTTGCCTGGTGAGATGTTTACTGATTACAAGCTGTAAAAAATGAGCAATTTATTTCCTTATTTGATGCATTTCTGTTGATATATTTCCATCCTTAAAGCAAAATGAACATAGTATGTTTGTGAACTTGGAGATTATGATGTGTATGGCTCACAAATGAAAAAATCTGAACTGGTAAGAGGTAAATTGTTAATTTTGCAATACTATTTTTAAAAAAATCAGGCTGTTATAAGTTATATACTATAAATTGAATTGAAAACAGTAAAAAAAGGACTTCTGACATGTTACATCTAAGTTTACATTGACCAAGAAATCTGGAAAATGATTAAATTGTCCTAAACACGTTGCCATAAAAGATTTACCTTTTTATTATAGTGAAAATAATAATAAAAAAAGCTAAACAAAATAGCAAGAAAAAAAGCCACACTAAAACCAAAAAAAAAAAAAAGTTGACTTGAACTGCAGAGCACCTGCACCACGTGAAGCTAGAGGGAGAAAATATTTCTCTTTAAAACCACAACAGTCTCCAAACACACACACAGTCTTGTAACAAGCTGAGGTGATGCAACACAGTGGTAAACATCCCTCCATCCTCACCTTTTTTTAAAAGCTGGCCATATGTAGCATCTATTTGAAGACAAACAAACATCTGATAAGTTATGTCATTTTCAGTCAGTTAAAACCTTTTCTTTGTATTCGGTCATTTACATTTAAATATAAAAAACCCAAACCAGTTACATTTGTCCAGTTACATATAAGTGTGTTATCACCTGACATCTTGCTGTTATGCTGTTCAACACTTCCAGTCACTGAAAATGATGAAGTATATGTTGAATGGTTTTATAAAGCTATGTTCAGTCCTTATCATTTTGTGCATTATTCATTAGAAATCACCTACTTTCAAGGTATTTTCAAGCACTTTGCACAAAGCTGCTTTTGTTAAAAAGCATTTCAAGAATATCTGTAATTTTGAAAGCATATTACTTTTGAAAAATATGGTTTAAAGGGTACCACTTATTTGATTAATCAGATATGAATGAAGGACTTTGTCTTACATACGTGCACACACACATAAACACACATACAAGTTAAGAGAGTTGGGAACTTATGCTTCACATTTTTTTATTTGTTGTTTATTTTAGTTTTTTTCCCTTTGTGGTAGCTGCCAGATCAAGTCTTAAGTATCTCCAAATCCCTTTACAGTGTTCCCCCCACCATAATATCAGGGAATATATTTGATAGCTTTCTGTAACGTCTTTGTTAATATGACAAGGTTATTTTGAGGCTGTTGCGTTGAAAACCTTTCACAACCACTCAAACTTGAAGTACGTCTGTAGTTCTGGGGTTAAATGAAAAAGGGAAGATGCAACTTGTTAGATTCTGTTCTGATCAATGTGACAGCCTTCAATTAAAAGGAGATAGAAATGGTCATCGCTCGAGAAGGTTTGTGAGTATCTTTCTTTACACGTATAACATTGCCGTATCAAGCAGGAAGTGATATGTAGCGTATTAAAGAACCACTACTTGGTCAAAATAGGACCTTTTAAAATAGTTTTTTAAATGTTAAATCCAATCAAAATTAAATGACAATGTTTTATTTGAGGTTTAAATGAGGTTCATGAGACAAGTATGCAGAGTAGTTTTTCTGACTGTGCAGTGAGCTTTTTCTACATGTTCTTGGATAAATAGCACCGTTAAATCATTGTTTCAAACTGAAAGAGGCTAAGCAAGAAGCCTGGCCTAGAAAGGTGATCGTTCCTGGCTGAACCACTCAGAATCCGTCACTGGATGGTGAGAGTCTCTAAGCCGAGATTGGAAAACAACATTTATACAAACGCAAGCAAAATGCTTTGATGTTATTGGACCAATACAAAGAATGATGGTGGGTTTATGCTTTGTTGTTTGTCACAAGCTGTCATTTCTCGTATAACAGCAACATCTTCTGTTGCAGCTGATTTAATGAGTCCATTGTGCCAATCTAACTGATGCACTGTTAGTTTTTTTTTAAATACTTTGTTCTGCTCAGATTGTAAATGGAATAAACCATAAAGAAGGATGGACTAAGAGTCCAGACAATTAGAGTGAGTGGCCAAAAGTTTTGCGTATTTTGATCATTTTCCTATTTATTTATTTTTGAAATGGTTAAAATATGAAAATACTCATGTATCGTTAAAAAATGTAGAGATATTTGCTCTGTTGCTGAACAGCTTTTGGAAATGAAGTGATCTTTACTAATATTTCCAATATTAAATAGATTTTTTTCAAAAATTAGCATGGCAGCAAGTGCTTCCTGTTAAAATAATTAAAATGACTGCTAAATGAACTTTCTGGTTTTGAATACTGAAGTTCTTTTAAATTGGATTATTCAATATTGTCATGCTTGCAATGACAATTCTGCTAATGTTTACCGTGTACAAGTATGCCAGCAGGTTTTGTTAGAGTTAAACATGGCTGATTCGGCTTTTACTGTGCAGCTGTTTGGTTATAAGTTCGTATTGTCACAACTGACTCAAAAGCCATGATAAAAATAGTACGAGGCTGGTTTCCACAGAAAAACAGAGTTTATAAATTTAAGTGCTCATCAAAAACCAAAAGTAAAGGGGAATCATCTGGATATAAGGAGGACTAAAAAGGTGCTCGTAATTATACCCTGATGAACTCCACCCACAACTCTACGAATGGGGGGAAAAATAAACGTACCCCAAGAGGGCCATCATAATATTTGAATCAAATAGGCATTTTAAATTGGCTCTAACTTCTACTTATATCCAAGTATGACTTATAATGAAGATGTTCAATTAAAACCAGTCATGTTAATTACTGACCGTTCACCAGAGTCAGTAGGTGTCAGCACCTCATAATCACATGGATAGTATTAGACTCTCTGCCATCTACCAGGTAATATATCATCGAGATATATCATTCTGCTGCAAGGAGACAGACAGACGAAAAGAGATACCAATATGGCCATGCTTAGAGCTACATTGATTCCAAACGTTGACTTTGTTTTGACCAGAGCGCAGCACTGAAAGTTCTTATGATTATTTCTGAGATGGTTGAGCTGTTTACAGTATTTGTTTTTGTAGTTAGACTCCATACATGAGGAACTTCCCCACTTAATGCTTCATGGTTGTATGAAGTTATATAATTATAAGGCATTATTTAGTTGATAATATCAGAATAAAAATATGCCAGAGCTTTGTTTTTTCTATGTAAGTGGTTGGGATAACGAACATTGTGTGTGTCCAGACGCAGCTCAGGGAGCTTCAGCAGGCGGCGGAAGACCTACAAATCAAATTAGAGGAACACAGATGGAGGAAGAATGAGGCCAACCGACTCAAAGAGCAGACATTAAAAGCACAACGAGAAGCAGGGGACAGAGGTAAGAGTCCTTATATTTAAAACTTTTTTTTTATTTCACAGGATTGCTTCCGTTTGCGTAGTTGGGCCATTTATCCAGCTCATGCTTACACTAAGCAGAAGTAAACAGGCCATAGAGGCTCGGGTCAGATGAATGGCATGTCAAACAGTAGAACATGAGAGAGAACTGTAAGGGTTAAATAAAGATGCCTTTCCCTCTGATATTAACTGAGTGGAAGAGGATTGCTGAGCAACAGCATATTGCATTCCCACAGCTCTCTCTTTTTTTTTTAAACGTTCCACAAACCTTGAGAGAGAAGTTATGAGTCATAGGAAAATTCCCTTATCGCTCCAAGCACGAGCTGGCTTGGCATTTATGTGATGTTCTGACTTATAGAAAGTTGTGAGGTTGGATAGAAAATGGGTTATGAAGGATTTGCACTCATTTAATGTGCATAGCAAACGAGACTTGCTGAGTTAAATGGGTTAAAATGTTCAAGCTGTTAAACGACATATGCTTATATGCCTTTTTTATTTTAGTTTATAAAACATAATTCTCTATTTATGCCACAAAAATATTGCTCTTCTTTTACTTGACATGCATTCTTTATTCATTTTGCATTTTTTCTATTATTTGTTTACTATTTAGACTTTTTGTCAGGTTTTAACAGACTTGTCTGCAAATGATTTTCTATTCAGTGTCAAACTGACCCCTAAGTAACGGTTTTGATTACAATAAAGGTCATTTAATTTGCTCGGCTTTTGTAGGCACACATCCATCATACTTCCAACTTGCGAGCTGACCTTTGCAGGCCATCACAGTCACATCTTTTACGTCCTTTAGAGCTCATCTTCAGGGAGTAACCACCATCAATTTTAATTTCTCTTTTGGTGTGTCTTCCCCAAGTTGGTCTTTTTGGGGTTTTAATGCTAGTTTGTGTGCTTAAGTGTGTATGTGCAAGTTTTTGTTCACTCAAAGTGGCAGAGTGTAACAAAATTCAAAGGTCAATTACAAAAAATTATCTAATTAAACAGAGGGGACATATTATGGAAAAATTACTTTCTATGTTCTTAGAATAGTCATGTGGTGTTTTAAGTCTTGAACAGATAAAAAAAAGCAATATCAGGACGTGATTAGGGTCTGAATTTAAAGTTAAGTGTCTATAAAGTTGTTTTGAAATATCCCCAGTCGCGTCCAACAAACTGGTCTGGTTTGTTTTGCTTGCTCCATCTGTCTTCAGAACACAAGTAAGAAGCTGGCCAGCTTTAATGAAAAGGTATCTCTACATAAACTCCCAGAATCGGAGGAATCTCCAGCTAGACATGCAGATTCCTGCGGCTCTGACTGACGGCTACATGCTGGACAATGTCCCTTTTTTACTATAAGTTCGACACGTTTAGCATCAAAGCAGAAGTAATTTCACAAGAGGATTAGTTAAACACACTTAGATAACAAACAATATAGCTAACATGAAAGCTGTACACTGTAAATCTTTGGTTAGTGTGACTGTGTGTGTGTGTGTGTGTGTGTTTGTGTAACGACCAGAGTTTATGGAGCCTTGCAATAATATTCCTATGCTGTTACCGTGGAACCACAAAGCGGTGTTATCAGCTAAACAAAGGCAAATTCCCACAAGATGGAGGGATAGGACGTTGTCTGCTCAGCTCTCTCAGCCCTCTATCTCCATTTCTTGTTGAATTATACAGTAACATTTTTCAGCGACATTTACTTTTCATTTTTCAAAATAAATAAATGCTTTCTTAAACAAATACTTCATTTCATCATCATTTTTCAACCTTGTTGTGTCCTCATGGATATTAAAAGCTTAACGATTGAAACTGAGATGGCTCAATTTGGCCCGCCCTACCACATGTTATCCAGGTTACTCATTTTAGCTGCATATGTTGTATAATAAACCTCTAAAACTGTCCTCTGAAATCAACCTTTAACTACAGCATGCCAGTGAGGACACATATTGTTTCTCCAAGTTATGAATTATATACAGAAACCTCACAACACAGTTTGTTCCATTAATTTTTCTGTCACTTTCTGACCATTCAATAATCTGAGTGAAACTATGGAGGAAATATCAGGAGAACAAGCAGCTGAGCTTGCAAAGTAGAACTTTACAGTCCCTCCCTTTTCTTCTGCTGTCGCTCAAATGGGTCTCCGGGGCTTCGCTCACAGTTATTGAGACGTTTAAGAGGGCCCAGTTATTTGTACCTTTAAAGGAAATTAGTTTCTTGAAGTGCCATGTGTGTGGTATAGTGAAAAAAATCGAAATATGGAGAGATGGGGTTAATAAATGGGACAAAGCAGCAATCAGACGTGTTGCACTTTTTTGTATGTAATATCTGGACAAGATTCCAAATAAAACGTTTAGCCAAACCTCTTTCTTTTTAAATTAACATGTTATCTCACATCACTCATTTTATGAGGCAAATTAAATAACAACACTGTTATAATACTTGTTTGATTTACGGTAGGCTATGTTCTTCACTATTTTCTTTAAAATGTGCAAAGCATGTTGGGAAATAAGGAGTGAATCTTCTTTGTATAAACATTACTAGTTAATGAGAAAAATACTTTTCACGATAAGCTTTGGGTTCAAATTGAGGTTTTCTTTTTATCTTTTAATGATGTTTTTTTATATAAATTCTGCTATTTAGAGACCTAATGTAATTACATTGGTTTCTTTTTTTTTTAGTGGCACATCCAATAAGTAAAGCTTCTCCGTCCCTGAGTTCACCCACAGTTTGAGGGGATTTCCTCATGTTCTTCGTAATCCACCCAGTTGACCTGATTTTGCTGGCTGACTTTTGTAAATCGAATCTTCTCTCTTCAGATGTACTGAGGAAAGCCATTAGCCTCAGCAGCTCAGGTCATGCCACATACAGCAGTGCAGCAAAGTCCTCAACATACCTTTTAACATCACAAAATCAGTGTTAAAGGTCCTTTATATTTGCTATATTTGTCATTTCACAGTATATCCTATACACATCTATGATAATATTATGCATTTTGCGACATGTACTATAGTATAGTTTTGCCATACCACTTCTTTCTTGCTGCAAGGTTTCTATCTATAAACCTTGCAGCAAGCCTGGGTCAGCATTTCTTGACATGCAGGGAGCGTGTCTATTGACGAGAGTGCAGTGGGAGCCACATGCACACATCCTAGAGCAGATGGCACTTTAAAGTTTTCAGGTAGGGGTGGGGGTTTTTTCATCCGTGCCACGTCGGAGCAGTAGAGTCAGCCGTTTGCTCTGCTTAAGCTGCACTCTTCTTTTTAAAGCGATAAAACTACAAAAACACATGGATGAAAAATAAAACTACTTCTGGGATCGTTTTAAGGTACAATTAACACCTATGGTTAAAAGGTTAAAGGTTAAAAGCTCATAAAAGTCAATTTTGCACAATATGGGACCTTTAATTTTAGGGATGTACAAAACTATACCAAACAAAAATATACCCATATTTAACAACAAATTTAGCCGAAAAATCAATATTCATGGGAATATTGGTTTACCATGCTGCATGGCTTTCCCTCACATGGTGTCGGAGTTTTTCTTCCCAAATCTGTGCTCTGTTCTATACTTCAAAACAAACAAAAAAAAAAAAAAAAACAAGACTGTTTTTGATTCACTGGAGTTTTTATTCTTCTGAAACTCTTATATTTGACTTTCCAAATCTGTGGAAAGTAACTTGTCTGTTCTATCAGCTGATCTCTTATATTGACCAGGTGCTGTTTGAAATCATCACACTATCAGAGATTTTAAACCGCTGTTGCCATACAAGATTTTATTTTATATATATATATATATATATATATCCACCACTTTCTTGGCGGACCCCGTAAATCGCCCCTCTAAAATATGCGTTTTCCATTCATTTAGCGAGGACCAGAAGTGATGACCCGAGCAGGGGAACAAAAAGGTGTCATGGCCTCTAGTGTTTTGCTCGGAAAGTAGTGGTTAGACCTGAAATTAGCAGGTACAATTGTTTTAAAAAACAGCAATAAGTAATAAACACACCTGTATGAACACTCAGCGTGAAAAACTATTTACAAGTAGGGTAAAAATGCAAACATGAGGTTTTTTCGACATTTGGAAAAGCTTCTGTAATAAATGCAAAAATTAAACTCTTTGAATTCCATAAACTAGGAATAAATTGCACTGTACATCACTGCAAAACCACCACACCAAACAGTGCAGTTTGAACGTGTTGCTTTCTAACAGAAGGTAGGACGAATGGAAAGATATTTTGAAAGTAACATGCTTAGTCATTCCTCCACATGTGACTTTCATTTTCCAAACCTGTTCAGTGTCTTTGTATCTATGAATAACTTGAATCTTCCCAACATCTGGTAATCTAGTTCGCTGCAGTAGGCCATTGCAAATGAACTGGCTGAGAAAAATGTCTGTGTGTTCAATAATGATTTCATCTGCTGTAGTTGTGTTTGATCAACTAATTGATTCATCCACCAGTTACAGCACTTTTTAATTGAACACTTTTAAATCATAGTCGAGGAGTGAGATCATTTCTGATCAGTAATATATTCCATCAGACACTTGCTGTTTCATGATTATATTTTCATTATTGCATATTTCAGGTGTTTATTTGTTCTCATTTATGACATATCCTATTTTTTCTGACTAATAGCTTGGAAATTGTAGAAATGCACATTAATTAGAGTTTAGTTACCTGCAGCAATTTCAGATCTTTACCTTTGTGGTTTGCTGCAGTGTACCAGTTTATTTGGGCAATGGATACAATTTAATGATGTAAAGTAGGGTTGGAAAACCTACGCCTCCGTGCTTTAGATCGTTATTAGAATCCTTTATTAAAAACACAGTGGAATAAATCACATTTCTATGTTAAAATTAACCTTCAGGTATATATTCAAGCAGGGATTAGAATCACTGGATGAATGGAGCATACAATATCTTTGTCTGTTTAAAAAGAAATGCAAAATGTTAGCAAAAACCAGTTTAATAAAAAGGATAATGGTGGTTTATACATTCATAATGATCACATTATATGTATTTATTATTAAGAATGAAGCCATTTAAGAAACTTTAACAAATATGAATTTTTGATGTAAGGTAGGGATCATCAACTGTGATACTCCAGATTCAGTGTCCTGCAGGTACTGGATGCTTCCCTGTAGCAACATATCTGATTAGGATGGATTGGTCATTAACAGACTTGTGCAGAAGGCTGTTGGAGATCCATTTTATTCTAATCTGGTGTGTTGCACTAGAGACGCATTAAATACCTACAAGACGTAAATTTCTTTGTAGTTGACCTTGATTCTAAGCTATCTAGAAAATATGCAAGTTAAAAAACCAAAAAAAAAAAACCCCAAAAATTTTTGTTTCAATTCCTGTCGTCATAGATATTAATAGATTCTTTGCAGCTGAGTAGATCATCTTATTATATCCCAGAACGCATAGTGTCAGGGATATTATGGTTTCGCTAAAATCATCGACCAGGGACGACCTGTATCAAATTTCACAATATTTGGACTTATGGTTTCCTCACTAGGTGGCACTTTATACACAGAAAATCTTTTTTTTTTTTTTTGGCTATATCTCTGGAACTATTCATCTCATTGACCTCAAATCAAGTGTAAATGAAAGCTCATGACCTTAGGAAGCATCCTGTTCTGACGTCATAATGGGCTGGTTCAAAGTTTCAACACCATGTGGAGCTTTGTGACTAAACATGTGTGGCTTTATGTTATTGTAATCTATTATTGTGTCTATTTGAGGATTATGGAGTACCAGGATGGGGCTTATCAGGGATATACCCCTAGCCGTCACTTCCGACAACATACACCTTGTCTAGTAACTCATATAGTTTAAATATTACGTAAACCTGGAGATTCCCAGGCTGCTGTTTCAGCAATCATAATCACAACCTTGTTAAATCTACAAAAAAAGTTAGGTCACACTGTTGCTGTAAACCCTGGCCCTTTATCTCACCATTTAAGTCTTTATTTCCAGGTTTTGTGAGCATTAATGTTGCCTTTTCTTTCCAGTAAAGTAAAAGCTCAGTACAAAACCTGCAGCCTTTTGATCTGTTTCCATTTCAAAGAATTATTTTTTCATAGAAAGAAGTAATTTCCTTCCCACAAATATTGCCTCTCGTCTATTAAAGACAAGAAAATATGTGTTTCCCTTGCCTTGCAGTGCACAACCCACAATAACAAAAAAAAACTGTGGATAACCTGTTCTGTAGGCTGGGCATAGATATCCTGCTGATATGTTCCATTTTCTCTCTTCTCTCTGTGCCTCTCCTATTTTACGAGCACGCTCTGATATCACCAGGGCAACATGTGTGGATGACTGATGGTGTCCATTAGTAAACATAGCCTCCTATATGTGCCATTGGCCTAAAGAGCCAGTGTCTTGAACCACCTCCTCCTCTTCTTTCCCCACCCTCTTCTCTCTCCTCCTTATTTTCCTCTTTCCTCTCCCCATCTCCCTCTTACCTTTTACCCCCTTCTACTTGCATCCACTCCATCTTTTTTCCCCTTCTCTCTCCTCTCTCATCCCTTCTCCATCTATCCTCCTTATGGTTGTTTTTCATAGCTACAGCTTTGCAGTCAGGAGAGGGATGAGACCATCTCTCTTCCTCCATTGTGTACTCATTTTTGTGAGGCGGCGACCAGGGGATGGGTTGAGAATGTCAAGCATTAGGTTGGGAATAGAGAGCTATTCAAACGAAAGAAGGGGGGTGCTAATATGACAGATGTCATGTGTATTGCAGGAATTTATTAGCAAATCATTTTTTTTCCCTTCATGGTTGAGAAGAGACAAATCGGCCTTCTACATTGACATTTGACGATTTCCAGTCATGCTGTGGGTGGTACAACTTCACAACTTGCAAACTTCCTAAAACAGCTTTAAAGCTCTCGATTGGTGAGCCTGAACTTGTGAATTTGGGTGTTGTTTATTTAATTCTTTATCTCCTTACAGATCACTACCAGCAATAGATCCTTTACACTGTATGTCGTGGCGCAAAAATGCTACTTTCACAATTAGTTTTTCTGCAATTAGTATGAAAAGGTAATTGCAGCGGATGCAGCGGATGTGCAATTACCATAATGTAAAGTGCCTTTCCCCAGACTTGCAGGCCAATCATATTCCCCTTTTACATCCTTCATGTTGCTGATGATTTGGGAGATGCTCAGCGCTAAACATGAGAGAACTTCCTCTCCCTCCCACTCCAATGAATGCGATTCACAAAATGAATCAGTTGGGGTCACATGCTTGGTAGGAAGGGGGTTGAGGAAGTTTTTCTGCATCTCTTTTTAAAGCTGCCTGTGAATATGAATGGAGAAGAGGGAAATCACTGTCATACCAGCCGTTGCAGCACAAAAGCCTCCTGATTGCATTCTGGACACTGACACACTTTTTTTTTCCCCAACAGGGAAAGCAAATGTTCTTGCAGAGCATGACTGACTCATTGCCTGATTGCCCCCCCCTCCCTATTTCCCCCAACTCACATTTTAAATCCAGTTTTTTTTCCTGTCTCTCAGTTTGTATTCAAATTGATTAGTATTGATAGCAGTGGCTACTGATAAAGAACAAATCCTTCATGGTTACATAAAAGTTATTGCTCCGTTGTTCTCGCCATGCTTTGGTTTTATCACAACAGTTGTGCTTATGTTGTCAATTTGTCTTTTTCAGCACCCAGACATGAGAATAACACTATAAACAGCCTTTTCCAATTACTGGACAGCAATAAAGATGGCAGGTAAGTAATATGCTGACTAATGTTGAAAACCTTTCTACTCCAGTTTTAATGACTCTAAATGTTGTGACACTAAATTTAAGCTTTTGTAGGAATATGCTGTAATAACAATTTGGTTATATTGTGCTGGCAGAGGCTTTAACATAATAGGGATCCACTGATTCAGTTAGTTTGAAGGCCGCCAGAGATATTTTTATACTCAAAGTTTTCCCTGTAGGATTCTACTTTTGGCAGTGTAAAAAAGACCTTTTGTCACATTATTTAGATTGCTATAAAATCCAATACTAAAGAAATTCTTTAAGCATATTTGCTTCCAGTTGAGCTTTTCATCTCCCGCTGTGTCTTTTTAGAACTATAGCACAGCGGGCTTGAATGCTGGTGTGTGTAGGGGAGGAGAGGAAGGTGGCTGTCTATGTCGAATCTATTTAGTCTTTTCTTTTTCTAAGAGCAGACTACTGTTGAAAGTTGCTCCTAATATTTTCTCAGAAGCTTACTCCTGAATTCATTTACTAAGCCATACCATCATCAATTGTGCTAAAAGCTGAAAAAGTTTACATAATAGCTTAAAGAACTATTGTAATTCCTATCAGTGTAAATCAGTGGAGGTTTTTGAAATATGACTGTACCAGATTGGCTACAAATTCACTTTCTTATAACTCTTGAAAACCTCAAAAGAAAGTTTGCTAATCCAGCAAAAAGAGGCATGTAAGATGTGTAAGATGGAGCAGAATGAACTCCTATATTGCTTTTCTTATACAATAGGTCTTTCGTGACTTCTGTTGCGCCCTTCAGTACAGGTTTACACCTGTTGGTTCCACCTTGACCTGCTGTGCAGTCTCACACGTGCTCTTCTGCAGCAAACTTGAAAAGAAAAGGAACTACTTTATTCACCTTGTTCAGTCAAGTTTCAGAAAGCTCATGTTATATTTATTTATTTTTTGCATCTCTGCCAAATTTCTCATCTAAGTGGACAAACTAACTAACTAACGCTGATAAGTGTTTCACGTCATTCAACTGAGCAGATTTTCTGCTTCCAAGCAAGATGTGTAAATTGGTGTCTGGCAGATAAACCAAGCTCTCTGAAGAGCCTAACTATCCTCTTCATGCCTTTTCCCTTTACAGCCAACTCCACCCTCGTATTCCTCACTTTCTCACAACAACGTTTGAAGGAAAACCAAAAAAATCAATACTGCTTAAGCTAACTGGGCATATTCTCTCGGATAGACGGGGGGCTGGGGATAGTAAAGCTAAAGCGCTATAAAACATATGGCTGCTTTGAGGACGAAATGCTTGTGCAGCGTTTTTTTTCTCAGCGATAGCTGCTATATGCCCCTTTATGCATTCCTGCAATTGGAAGTATACCATTATTCAGCGCCTCTGCCCTCTATGATCCCCCTCCCTCCTCTGCTCACAAACCATCCATCCACTTTCTCCACTCCATCGAAAGCAGCATATCTCCATGAGCTGAGCCCAAACAAAAAACTTACGAAGCTTCAGTAAGTGCAAGTGCTGTGTATTCCTCCCCGGCCTTTGTCTCAGTGTGTCAACAGTGGATTTGATGAGCTGGCTATCTCGATGCGGTACACGTGTTGATGCTCACTGGAATAAAAGAAGAGGTGAAGGCTTGGTATATGTACGCCTGTAAGGCTTTGCAGTTCATACGCCAAAGCGTCAAGCTTGATATAGTTGCGGTTCAGATAATAACAAAGTCAGAAATTATACCAAGGTGGCTGCAGTTTCCAGCAATGTGCTGACTGGATTAGCATGCACGCTGCAGATGCTTCATTTTACTAAATAAATAATATTAAATAAAAGCTGGGACAAAAAAAGCTGTCTATCTTCATCTATACTGACACTTAGTAAAACATTATCCCAGTCTGAATCTACTTCATTGGAATTGCAAATGATCTTGCATGCAGATTCACAGATAATTATCTCATTTATACTTTGAGCTAATTCAAATTTTGTGTCCATTTAGTCACCGATAATTAATTCATCTGAGAAATTTCAGCCATTTGTTTACATAAAGTTTTAAATCCACCCTGAAACACAAAAATGTATTTTTTCTTTCACAATTATGAGTATAATGATGATTCTATTTTGTTATGTGCATTAACACAGTATAACTCTGCATTTTTAAACATTCAAACTAAAAGACTCCTCCTGTCAGTTCAAACGATTATTAATGTAGATTCTGGTCTTCATCACAATTATTTAATCTCAAACCTTTCAATGCACCACACACTAGTGCAACCCACTGTGCCAGCTGGCAGGCAGTTGGCAGCCCAGTGCAGGATTAACTGGTACCAGTATGCTTGCCTATAAATAGAGGCTACCAACTGCTTCAGGAAATGAACCATGATGGAGCCTCCCAAAGGCCCACGAACAGGTTGTGCTTTTTATCCACTCCGCTCTGTCAGGATTCATCCTTGTGTATCTGTGAGTTCCTTAATATTTATTACGTGCCTCCTCAGTGAAACTTACCGTAGGTGTGTATTGCAAAGCACCTCCTTTTATGATGTCGCAGTCTATACCTGTAGAAATGCCCTCAGTGATTGGAGCCAAAACCAATTTTCTTCACACCAGATTTTCAGAGCCGTTGTTCTGAAGCCTTTGTGCTGCTTCACACTGCTGAAAGCTATTGTTTCTCTCCAGCACTTACCCCTTGCATTGATCCTGTGTAGCAGAACAAGCTATTCGCTTTGTATGTTTGCCTGCACTTCCGCTTTTGATGGACTCTGGGGATTGATTTTGGGTATGCAGTCATTATCTCAGCTCAGTAAAGGCAGTTTAGCTCTAACCTTTGGAAGGAGGATATGAACCTGGGAGAATGGCTGAAAATAAGGCGTTTGTGTTGTAGGAAAAGAGGGCATGGCTAATTTTGATTACACTGTTCCATAAATTGTGTCGTTCATTCGAGTTGCTCATCTGAATGTCGGCTGAATTTCAAGAGAAGTTTGTCAAAAGCTTTCAATTGGTTACATGTCTAAGAGCTTCATAAAACACAGAGTTTGACCTTAAGGTAATGTTCTTTTGGTAATGGAGTACAATACTTGTTTGATCTCGATGTTTTTTTTTTTTTTTGTTTTTTTTTTAAAAAGGTGAAATATTTATATTCCCTCGCAGCATGTGAAGTTGAAATTCTCTGATGACGATACATCCCTTGTGAAGGAGTTGTTGGCATCGGTGTAGCTGGGGATGACCTTGATATGTTCAATGCATCCTGATAAGATCAACCTGTAATATTTTCCAAAAAGTAGGGAAGAATACTAATAAGCTTCCTTTTTAACCCCCACAGTATTTCGGTAAATGAAGTCAAGGCTAAAGTGGTGCTTGTCCGTGATGAGCAGCAGCTTCTCTCTGAGGATGAAGCACTGGTAAGTTGATTTTTTTTTTTTGTAAAAGTTCACACTAAGTTTTTTACAGGTCAGATTTCCTTTTGATGACTCTTTGATGTAGACTTCACTGTGCAAAGTTTGTGCAAACCACCATGTGGGGCTTCTGAAAATTGGGTTGTAGCTTACTCTTCTGCTCAGCAGTCATGCTTTATTTAATTTAATTTTTTTTACCCCTTAACAGTCATTACTTTTATTGACATTACACAGTAGGGATTGCAAGATTGCAGGCAGGAAACCCTTTGATATCTTATTACAGTCTTTCATTTCTTTACAGGCACCAGTTGAGTCCACTGTTGCTTAAAGAAGCCTGTTTATCGAGTGTGGAAGACCTTTGGTTTATCAGTAAATTGAAAAAAAAAAAAAAAAAAAAAAAATCCCCTTGTGAATTGGAAGTTTT
>JBAMHX010000006.1:9474324-9485223 GCA_037177515.1 Pseudomugil tenellus | reverse complement strand
TAGTAAAAATAAAAATATCGGTAACTTATCAGTCATCAGTCATGACACATAAACACAAATATGGTGTATCTTTAAAAGGCATGCAACTTGCGATAACAAACATCCTCAGCTCTCTGGTTTCTGTCTTTAAGCTTCAGCATTGTGGTACATACTCTTCCATTGCTGTGGTTTCAGCTGACAAAGACTGAAGCTCCTGAATGCATTTTGCAAAGAATCGCAGTCTGCTATCTTGGGTAATGGTTCCATTTGTTGTCCCAGCTAAATGTCTTTGTCTTTTTTCTGTTGCTGATCTTCCTTTATGTTCTCTTCAACAAGACAACCAACCTGTTGTTTACAACAGCCTGTATGTGTGTGGTGTTTGTGTAGCCAGAGATTATTTCCTAATCTGTGCAGAGTTTATCTTTGAAACTCTTCCTTACAGTGTTAACCATGTCAATGTGCTTATACGTAATTGTTTAGAATAGATTGGTGTTTTGGTAGTCATTGGACCTAAGACCTGAATGCAACTGCGAATATCGATGTTAGCGTATCAGGGCAGTACGAGAATGACACAAAATTACAAGCTGCCTCTTGTATTAAGGTTTTTATGTTTTGTTTTACTAGACTGTTTGCATCCCTGCCAAGGCTCAATGTTGTTTCCATTTGTTCAAGTGGGTTTCCTCCATACTCATTTGAATTCTGAACAGGACAAGCACAGTTTCCCAACAGTGATTTTTCCCTCAAGCTGTTATCTGAATGCAGCTGTCTGTTCTACTTTAGAGTTGTTGAGCCTCCCTCTTATCAGACTGCACACATTAGCTGTAAACAAAACGACTAAAGCTAAAATTTTACTCTTGCATTTTCAATGTTTCCTTTCTTTTTGTCTTGTAAATTTGAGGTACAATTAAACACACAGACACTCACACAAATGCACTGGTGTAGTTAGTTGGGTTCTTTCATTGTGAGTCAGGAGCAGCACAGGTTGTCACTCGTAGCTTGTGAGTTTTAATAAAATGCTTATGGTTAGTGCTAGAATACTAGTGCATAACATGCAATATACAGCTGATCTGATGAAAACTGCTTTGTTTGTCCATTAAACTTGTGAGAGTTGCATGTTTAACGTTTATTCTTTTATTGTACATTTAGTTACTGTGTAAAAATGGTGGCACAAGTAATGATTAACAGAGTGTGGAGCTTGTCTTTGTTTTCTTTTTCATGCTATAGATCCACGCGTATACTAGTGCATGTTGGTAAAAAATCTGCCTCAGAGCCTTCCCTCCTCATAATAAACGTGTAATCTTCATTCAGAAAGCCTCCCACAAAGAAAGGGAGAACATTAGGCTCCACATTGATTTGTTTAATCCATATTAGCGAAATTAATCAGCTTGTTGAAAGGCTGCACTTTAACTTCCACTCTTGTTTTTTTTTTTTTCTGGAATGTCATACTCGGGGTTGTATGTTGCTCTTTTAGGTCCGAGCAACATCCAGATTAGGAAACATATGCACATATAAAAAAGTATTTTGCTTACAATACAGGTGAGATATACCTTGGTTGAGCAAGAAAACATCTGTAATTTGGTGGTAAACAACAAACTCTACAGAAGCTTCTTAACTTTATGCAAAGTTTTCACGCTGCTGGATTTTGTCCCAAATTGCGCACATGCTTTTTGTTATCCTTTACCAAGATTAAATGCCCAGTTGAACTGAGCTATTATAAAGTTTGACTTCACCATATATTGGCACCACCATCCTTGTCCCATTTATACATGTAAGGAGGAAAATTGAGTTATTGAGCAGTGTGTCCAAAGTTGCGCGCTTTGGACCGGCTTTGTCCGAAGTTACTTGACTCTGTATTTTTTCAGGCAATGCTCATGTTGTAAAGTCAGGATTTTGTGAGATCAGAGCAGAAATGCTTCCAGTGTCATGTAAATGTGGTACATATTTTAAAACAACATTGGTAATAATGTCATACTTTCTATAGATTCCCCATTTGGGGAAAAGGATTGTACAATATTAGGGGCATTTCCACTACAGTTTTTTGCTAAATAAAATCAGTGTTTGTAAAGTTTTGACAAACAACAATTGTGATTTGCGGGTGTTTCCATTGATGTCTGAAGCATAAGCCGCAGTTGACAGGCTTTTGCAAGAATTGCGGTTTATGAAAGGTAGCCGTGTAGCGTTATCGTGGTGTGTTCAACTTGCTATGCAATATTTGCCCGTCAACCAGATAAGATTTAATGAGAACTGCGACTTACGTGCTAAACACTTCAGTGGAAACACCTGCAAAATACAATTGTTATATTCCCAAACTGATATCTTTCGTGTTAGCACATTAACTCAAACAATGTTTACAATTGAATTTTGATACTCTGTATCTTGTTTAGGTCTCCAAGGAGACAACTTGTATCGAATTTCACGATTATTGGATTTATGCTTTTCCCACTAGGTGACACTTTATGAATTAAAAGTTATATTTTTGGCTATATCTCTGGAACTATTTGTCTCATTTACCTCAAATCAAGTGCAAATAAAAGGTCATGACCTCAGGATGCTTCCTGTCCTGATGTCATACTGGGCTGGTTCATAGTTTCAACACCAAGTGGAGCTTTGTGACTGAACATTGCGGCTTTATATTATTGTGTCTATTTGAGGATTGGGGGCATTCGGGGATATACCTCTAGCTGTTGCTTTGAACGGCATGGCCCTTGTTGCCTGTTGAAACTTTACAAATATTGTTTATTTTGAAAAAAACTCTAATGGAAATGCAGCGTAATAACTTTTTAGAGGCAACTGAGTGGTTTATCAAAATGTAGGTGTTGCAATTACCATTTTTTATTGCAATATTTGCGTTTTGCAAGATTCTAGGAGTAATTGAAGCACAGTGTTAAATAATGCGGTTCTTCATATCAGTCATACAAGGAGGTTTTAACTTTTCTTTACTTCACTTTACATTTGTTATGTTGGAGCCAATGGATGCTCCATATCTGTGTATCTTTTTGAACTGATGATTAAATACCCAAGACATTGAGCACAAACAGCAATATTGGATGTATAATCTGTTTCTTTGCCTGCTCTCACACACAATGGAAAAATAAAGAGTTATCAGTGCTGAGCTGTAATGTCTGAAGACCTTGATAAGTTTCCCTCTGTCATCCTCAGGTGTAAGGATCATACCAATTTTACTCTCTTATTCAATTTGTTTCATTCTCACATCTTTTTTTATTAGTTTCCCCGCTCCTTTTCCCTTTCTCTTAAGAAGCTTTGGCCTCCTAAGAAAATTCAGTTTCCACTTCAGCGACCCAGATAATTCAAGAACCGAGTGGATTTTCAGGAGAACAATTTGATGATCAAAGGAAGCGCTGCGCTCAGAAGGGAAAAGGGATACTCTGAAGTAGCTCTCCCTCTGTGTTCTATCATTATGTTATCACCTTCCATTCCTGAAGAAACCGCTGTTAATGTAGGTTCACTCACATTTAGGTAATCATTGGCATGGGAGAGAAGGGAGAAGACGAAGAGTTGGAAATGTAATTTCAATACTCAAACTGAAAGTTTTGCACAAAACGAACTCCGAGCAACCCTTTGAAAAAAGAAAAATGTCCATTGTTTGGGCATTAACGGATGGAGAATGCATTCTCTGGACCACTGATGTGTGACCGTGCTTGGACTGCCGCTATGTGCTTGTGAACGGAGCCGCAGGAAATTGCCTTCTGTCAAAAAATACACATTTGTGCAAAGCAGAATTTCACTTATCCGTCCTCTGCCGGCTCACCTCCATTCAAAGCCCCGTACTCAGTGTAGCAGAAATGGGAGACTTAAAAGATCGCATGTTTTTCTTTTCTTTTGAAAAAAGAATGAAAGAAATCCCCAGATAAAAAAAAGTTAACCTGTGCTGTTTATGCACCTTTTGGTTCTGATAAGAACTGGGTAAAGTTGAGGGATTTCATGTTTTGTGTGTGTAGATGGAGCGATAGAGAAAAAACTAGCTGAAAGTAAAGTTGGGATTTTTCCATAATGGCCTGCTGGTACTTGCAAGAGTCATGTTTTAAAGTTTAAAAAGAAAAAGAAGCCCGTAGTCTAGGGGTTTCTATATACATTGGAAGAGCTGACTTTGGTTGTTACAATGGCAGAAGTGTAGTAGTGTAACTGGGAAGCAGTGGTGCATGGACTAACTAGAGGATACAGAACCTCAAAGATCTCATTATAATGATCTGTTTGGCATCGGTAACTATCTACAGGGATTCTGTGTGGCACAGAACAGCAAAGGTAGACTAAATACTACTTTTCACAGCGTATAAAGTAAGAAATCATATTTACTCTGAGGAGTCTTCCCATGGATTGGTTCAATGTCTACACGGTGAGATGCTGTATGGCACTTTTGTTTCCATATTTCCATACAAATTATTTTCTGGATGATAAAAAAAGCGGATCTATATGAAAACCAAATATACATTATTAATTAAAAATTGGGTCAAGAATTGAGAACAAAAAAGTCCACTTTAATGGAAACCATGGTTTGAGTTACACATGATAGTTAACCCAATCAAATGTTTTTTTTTTATTCCTCACCTTAAGATTTCCATCATATCTATATCATATCCTTTTGGCATATCATAGTAAATATCTTTTTTTCCAATTACATAATGTTCTTTGAGCAACTTAGGAATGTATTAAACACTTAATTCACTACTGTAGTTAAACATCTATATATTGCTACAGCAGTTTGATAAATAACTTAGCATCTTATATGATTTATCAAGCAACATAAATAACATTGAGGGATTTTAGCTCTTTGAAGAAATGAAGCAGCTAATTTCTTTAAAGCTTAATGGTGTTTTGTAGACTTGTAAAAAAAATCCTGTAAACATCAAGTTGCTACCTTGGAAATGATGTACATTATCCACAGTTGTAAGATAAAAGACAAATTAATTATCTTCAAAAGGTAAAATTGATAATAGAATTAATGTCCTTCAGCTCTAAAGGATAATGTAAACAAATCAGGAAGATTTTTTTTCCTGCAGGGGAACTCTGCCGAGATCGTTTTAACACGGAAACCATGAAGAAAATAAGCCGAAGCGTGGTATGTGCTACTTATCAGTTCTGAAAAACCTTCTCAAAGCTGTTTATCCGCCTCTGACATTCTTCTGTCATAGTGACAGCTTGACAGCATCCCGCAGAGTCCCAAAGCACCTGCAAAGCAAACAGGCCTGACATGACTCTACCTTTCCATCTTGGCAACATTCTTCTCTTGATGCTCACATCAACATCCACTGATTCGCACAAACAAACACTGGGTACTTCGCCGTGCCCTCCCACCCCTCTCGTCACTGCCGACCAAGGTCAGCCTCTCAGCCCGGCTCTTCACACCATCTGTTTGAGCTGGTTGACATTTGGCCCTTGCCAGCACTGAAATCTCACCTCAAAGGGGGAATGACATGTTTGTGGTCTGTTTTTTTTGTGTGTGTGTCTCAAGAGGGCTGATTTCATCTTAAAGGCAGGAAGCAATATCTTCTACAAAAAGTGGAAAAACATTGGTGAAGTAAGGGGCAGTGATATATACTAAATTGGTTTCAATGCATCACTGCTTTTTACTTTTAGTACCACATGCAGGAAGCTTATTAGATCTGCAGGCCGGATAAAACTGTGACTGTTACAGATTTAGTCAGCCAAGAAAGCTTCAATGGGGAAGACACATGGCGACACATGGAAAAAGAAAAAAGTAGGCAGGCGTTGTGGCACATCATGCCTGACGACTGCTGCAACAGCCTCCAGAAGGGGGCAGCAGGCCCCTAAGATGTGTGCGCCCTAATGGAAAAATGGAAAGTCACATTCACAGGTCATTTAATCTCTTTGTTTTGTCACGGGCTGGGCCTCTGGTGCCGTTTTCCTGCCTCGCTCTCGCTCTAAAAAGAAAAAGCAGGGATCCTTCCTGTTCAGGAAATTCACATCTGCCTGCAAGAATCTCTGCTTTCATACACACTGGATGTCATTCTTATTAGCTTGCAGAGATTCAAGGATTAAATGTGGGTGTTCTCTGGAGATTCTTGGGCATGGATGTAATTAAGAGAGTGATTTTAATTTTTACTGTCTGCAATCAACCCCGAAATGCATGTATGTTTTTTTTCCCTTTTTTTCTTCCCATTGCTTAAATTAACTTGAAAGTTTAATATCAGCAGCCATAAGCTGTACTTAGGATTCCACTCTTACTGGATGTAGGACAGGATGCTACATCACAGTACATACATATATAAATACATACATGTATACCAAATAGCTTTCCTTCCGACTTGTGCTGTATTTAAAGCATGCAACATGCACAACTCAAGGATGCTTTGCATGCATGTTTTGCATGTTTACGATGCCAACAAGATTGTAGTGTTTTGGGAAAAGCTTATGGATGTATGAAGCTAAAGGTGTAGAGTGTAGAAAAAGGGGCCGGCCCGCACCTGCCATCACACATGTCACATCTTTGCTTCCCTACCGGAGTTCTTTCAAGTTACATAATGCCTAATGACAGGCTGAAACCAGTGGGGAAGTTATGCGCTTTGTAGAGCTGAGGTAGAGAAAACTTTTGCCCTAGAAATAAAAGTAGTAATATGTCATTTTCTTTTGATATGGGAAGTCCGCAAGGAGTCTATGAAAAGACTTGTTTAGATTCCACACACCCTAACACTTCTCAATCTCTTTGCTTTGCCCTCTTCCTCTGTACCTCCAATCTTCTCCATGCTCATCTTTTGTTATGTAACTGTCAATACAGAATAGGCTCAAGGTTGCTCGGGCGCTGCAGTTAATGGAAACAGTGGTAGGTTAAAGCAAGGGAGGAAAAGAGCAAAGTGAAGAGGCATCGTTTTGTGCTGTTCCAACACATCTTGGCAGAGGTTGTCTTACCTCAAGAGCATGTCCTACTATAAGCTAGTTCTCCATATGACATGTTCTGCTGCAACTCGTCAAAAGGATAAAAAACAAACAAACAAAATTAAGTAAAATGACAAGACTAAGAGTAGGAAAAAATGCAGCAGTTTTTAGGAAAATGAATCGCACAATTTGTTTGTCCCATTTTGACACCGTTACCGAGAATTCTGTCTTACAAGCTGTTCTGTCAAACCAGCCTTTAAGCGAGCTCAAGGCAATCATGTGTATTCTTATCAGCTTTAACCACTTGACAAACAGTATTGACGCTGCAACTGGGTAGCTGCAGCACTTGAGAACAGGGTGCAGACTGTGCAGTGTGCAGCATCCAGATATTTGTGTCCTTTGGGGCAGTCAGTGCTTGTGCATCTCATGCGGACATATTGATCGGGAATCTTTCCCCTTCTTAAATGGATGTAGATGATTTTGAAATCTCCTTCACATTTAAGGATTTTTTTTTTAATTTCTAGGTTATGGAATGGCAGAACACATATTACTGCTTAAATTTGTCCACATGGATTTCTTTCAGAGGCATAAGTGGGTCAAAGTAATAGCAACTGGCATGAATTCATTCTGTGTGTTTCTCGGGTATTGTTCTGTTCATATTCTGTAGCTAAAGTAGTCGCTGGCTACCTTGTTGAGGGAAAAAGAAGCTTTTTCCAAATTCAGTTCTGGTTTGTTCATTTTTATTTCATGACTTTTTTTCTCTTTGTGTTATTATTTTATGTTATATGCTATAGAGAGTTTTATCAAGTATAATTGCAAGCTGTATCAATGCTACTACCACTGTGTAGTTCGGCACTTTAAACCCACCGATATTCATCAGGTTGGTTGCATCCTTCATTTTCATAGAAATTTGATAAAGAAGAAGACTATTGACTGAGGTCAATGGGCTAGTTTTGCTGATACATTTGAAGCCGTTTTACATTAAAATATGGACAATCAGCTGGGAGTTTTGGTAGCTGCTTGTAGCTATGAAAGCTGCTAGAAAGCTGGAAGTGGACACAGAGCTGTCCCTGTCTGTGACAAAATTGTGTCGCTTCCCATTCAAATCTCAAGACGCTTGACATCTCAAGATTTTCCGATTGTAATGTGGACAGTAATTTGAGAGAACTGTTTAATTAAAGAACTATTTAGTTTCATTTATTTTGTTTGCGAGTCAACAGGAAGCCTCTGAAGTACCGTTACACAACGGCTATTGGCAAACACCTTCACCTGATGCTCTGCAGTTAGCATAAAACACAATGAACTGTGACACTTGTTATGGTAACACTATTGCATGACCACGGTTTCCATTGGATGATTAGCATAATTTAGGCATAAACATCAAGGCACCTTCCCCGTTTTGCCACTACTGTTCCTTTTTGCTAATTAATGCATATCCAACATATGCAGCTAGACCAAGCAGGCTTTGCCTTTTTTTTTTTTTTTTTTTTTTTTTTAACTTGGCAGTCCAGAAAAAAAAGTAGCAAATTCTGGATCAGAGTTCAGTCCTTTACTACCTGTGATCCAAAGGAAAGTAACACTTATATTAGTGGCAAAAACCATAGTGGCATTGACGAGCAGGTTAGTTGAAGTGGCACCCATTAAAGGAAGAAAGAAGGCGGCAAGGCAAATGTATTTGTACAGCACAATTCAACAAGCTAAGTATTGTACAGAAAAAATGTAACACAAGCTTGTGTTAAAATTAAAACAAGAAAGTAATTAAAAGGAAATATCAAATATTATTAAAGTCATGATCAATTCCAGATTAAAGAAACATCAAAACTTAAAAATATTGTGGCTTCTTCTTTTAATGGCTGCACAGTCCTTCATCTACTGTGCCGCCATCTTGCTACAGTCAGCTATGTCTTTCTCGATAGTGTTTTAATGGTGCATAAACAAACTGTAACCTGCTCAAATTTATGTTGATTATAAATGGTGGGGATACAGCAATAAAACATTGTATACTTATGAATAATGATGAAAAATAAACACGGCTTAGAAAGGACTGCTTTGTTGAGCTTCTCGTACATGTTTCTCTGTCTGCTCAGCGTAGTTAGTGTATCCCACAGGTGAGCCTGCCTGTGCCAAGATGGCCATTGTGAGTCGTTTTTATTGTGTGTCTATGGTATTGACTAAACCCAGGTATTGTGAGGACACTGACCTTTCAGATGGATGCAAATTAGACATGTAAAGGTAGCATAAATGAGCCTTACTTATTTTTTTTATATTCATGCCTATTTTCTGCTTCTCATTGTTTTCTGTTAGCACTTTTATTTGCTGTGTGCAACACCACCTGTAGTTCCCTCTCTTCCTTGTGGCTTTATTCTCATGTCTCAAATTAAGGGTCCAAATGGTATTACGAGAAATGTTAATAAAGTTTCATAGTTAAATAATGCATAACTCGTGTCAAATTTAAATATAATAGGATCATTATACATAACCTATTTGATATCAAGATGCTTATTTGGATCAAACAGCTTAGGAAATTGAGAATCTACAGGCCCATCTACCTGGTTTTGCAGCCTGTGCAAATGGCCATGAAATGTTTCTGTTATAACTCCCTTTTTTCTCATGTTACTTTGTTTTATTCTATTTTAATGTGATTCATAAACTTAGCAGAATTTCTATCAGATAATATTAAAACATGAACATGTTTCTATAATAATGGTGATGTCGTGGGCTCATTTGCTTACTGTCACTTCTTTTCCCTGCTGCATCACACATCTTGTAGATGATAAAAGCTAAACTCAATCTACTTGCAGATAAACTGTACAAATCTATATTTCTTCCTATTTTTTTCTAAATATCAAGTCACATGAACTGATCTGTGATACTGGACAGACCTCTGGCTTGTGAAAGAACATCTTGTTGTTGAGCCTCATCTCCTTGGTGGGGAAATTGCTGATGTGTTTTGCGTTTCCATGGTAATCTTGTACAGCGCATAAGACAATAATGAAATCTCTTAAAGGCCGGAGGGGCACCAGAATAGTTCATGTCCTCAGCATTTCAGCAATTGTGGTGGTTGGAGGAGTTACACAACCTGACGTTTACTCTGAGAATGTTTTTTTTCTTCTCCCCTCCCCATCATTTCAGAGCTTTTGAGACCGTCAAAGATTGGGCTTGCTAGCAAAGGGATGACACACGGAATGACAAAACTCCTGTGTCTGTCTGTCAGGCTTGGTCTTTATCCCACTGACATTTGCTGGCTCAGGCTCATCTGGAGAAGCTGGGGATAAGAGTCAGACACAGATGGGTTTTTCTCTTGCAGTTCTGTCTAGCACAAGATTCAGAAGTAGCAAAAAAAAGAAAAAAAAAATCTAAATCCTCATCCGGTTTTACCAACTCAGAAAAATAATTGAGTCTTTGCACACCGCAATGGTTTTTGTAACATGTAGCAGTGTTTTTTTTTTGTTTTTTTTTTTACTCCCTGTCTATGCTGACCCAACCTACTTGTTGATTAAAACTTGATTGGGGCTGTAACTTCAGCAGAAATGCTACTTGTTCTTTGAGTGAGTCAAAAGAACAATGCGAGACTGCCATTTAAAACTGATGAGCCAAAGCCAGCATGAAGGAGGAGAGGGGAGGTGTAGGTGTTAAATTGATTGGCGAGAGGAAAAAAGCATCTGCTTTGCAATAGCTTAACAGTTGCTTCAGAAGCACGCCTGCTATTGTTTCCAAACATGAAATACCCACTTATGTGTGCCGAGGAGTGTCGCCTTCAGAAAAATGTGTGAGGGATTGAAATTGTTGCATAAGAAACATTTAGACGTTTGTTGTCCTGTTTTTATGTGCAGCTTTGTAAGACGTTGATCTTTTCCTTTCCTTTTCTTTTCTTTTTCCTTTCCTTTTATTTTCTTTTCTTTTTCCTTTTTCCTTTCCTTACTTTTCTATTTCCTTTTTCCTTTCCTTTTAGTTTCTTTTCTTTTTCCTTTTTCCTTTCCTTACTTTTCTATTTCCTCTCCTCTCCTCTCCTCTCCTCTCCTCTCCTCTCCTCTCCTCTCCTCTCCTCTCCTCTCCTCTCCTCTCCTC
>JBAMHX010000006.1:9445716-9467751 GCA_037177515.1 Pseudomugil tenellus | reverse complement strand
TTTTTAATTTGCATTTGTGATTCTTAATTTGCGTTTGTGATTTTGAATTTGCGGTCGTGATTCTTGATTTGCAGTTGTGATTCCTAATTTGTGGTTGTGTTTAGTGATTTGTTAATGTGGTTTGCACTTCAGGGCCACCGTACATGACCCATAGGTTTCTGAAGGGCGGATTTGAAGCCAATAGGCGGGTCCTACCGTCGCCATCTTGGTGTTTCTTCATTACCGGAAAATCCCAAAATGGATGAAAAGGTAGAGCTGAGAGGGCTCCGTCATGGTGGAGCGAGCAGGAAGTACACAGCTGTAACCAGTGATAGCGCTCTGACACACATCAATCAAAAGGACACGCCTCTAAATTTAAAATTAAAATAACATTGAAACCGAAGCGTTAGAAAAAAAATTGCCGCCACCATCGGCAGCCAGAGATTGCTGCCTGACAATAACACAGAGGGTCGATCTGTCCATTTAAAATGGCATAAAAACATCTTAAGAGACAGCAAAAAGGTTATCTGTTACGTTTTCACCTAATTCACCTAAGGTTTAAGGATAAACTTTATTTATATATTTGATCACATTTTTGTAACTGAGGCTGACACAGTATGTAAGCACATAATGTCATATTTAAACACAGACCTTTGGAGATAAGCCATACATCTGTTACTGAATTTTGAAGGAAGGCACTTTGTTATTTGATAGACCACATTTTTGTGCCATGACATAAAAATAATAGACATTTGAAAAACTGTTTGTTTAGTGTTACAGATACACCAGAGCTATTTATCAGTTTTCCATCACTGCATCCCTCACAAACTGCAGATTATACTTAACAAAAAAATATTGTTAACTTATCGGTTATCGGCCATGACAAGCAGAAAATTATCGGTTGTCAGTTTAAATTTTTGATATCATGCATCACTCAAAACCAGGATAGTTAGCCTAGGAGCAGCCTTTGATACTTTGGCTGGTGTGTGTGTGTGTGTGTGTGTGAGGGGGGTGATATTAAAGACAAACATGTTTTGATTATGTAACGACGCAGAACCAACTAGGCTGTCTGTCGGTCGAAAACAAAACCGTCACGAAGTTGACCCAGGTAAGATCTGGTTCTAGCACCCGCATCCATTCTACTTTGGTCGAAAAACGGCCTAAGAGGCTCAAGGTGGGTCCAGAAAATATCCCCAAAACAATTATACCATCGCAGCAGCCTAATCTTTTACTACCAGGCAAAATGGAACTATGTCATCATTTCGTTTCCACCTAATTATATCTTCTGATTGTTAAAGCTGAAATTAAGAGTCACAAGAACAGGAAACATTTTTTTCACCTACTATTGTCCAGTTTTGGTGAACCTATATGAGTTATAGCCCCAGTTTTCCCTTTGTAAATTCAGGAGCCTCACTGGGTGATATTTTCTGCTGCTGTAGTCCATATGCTTCAAAGCTAGACGTGTTGTTTGCTCAGAGATGCTATTCTGTATAACAACAGAATAAAAATGGGCAGTTTCAGAAAAAGTCAGGCCAGCCTGTCTGGCACCAACAACCATGTCACATCCAGTCTCTTGATTGTACTTGCATTGAAATATGATTTTACATTTAGGCAGTTTTGTCCAATAAAAACAAATGTAGCTGTTCCCCCTCTTACTTCAGGGTCTCTGAAGCAGGTAGTGTCTCACATTAGAAAATACCACACATTTAAGCTTAACATTGTTTACTTGGTTGTTTTTATTATATTATAATTATTAATTATGGCTAGATGGTTAATAAAACATTGATTCCCTGTGCTCTGACAAGCTCAGAACTCATCTTAGGTTTGATTAATCTGAAATCTTATTATTTACTTAACTAGATGCATATTTGCTTTAAGTCTGTCTTAATTAGATAACCTTGAGCGTTTAGCATCATTGCCTTATTACATTAGGTCATATCACACATAAACATATACAGTAAGCAGAAATTTGAATAGGCAAATGAAAGTGATAGGAATAAACTACCATGTTCATCAGCATTAGCAAAGATGCAGATAAACCCCTAAAATGCCTCAACAAATTTAAGTGAAATTTGCCAAAAAGCTTTTAGAATATGAAGTTTGATTAGCCTTTGCATAATTACTTTGCCTCAGGTGGCCTAATCAGTCTTTTGCAAGATGATTATATGGCTTATCAACCTCAGCTGTATCAATTCATGCTCTAGTCACAATTACTCTAAATAACTATTTAGCTTAGAGAAATCTCCACTGCATTACATTATAATGAGTTGTCTACATAGAGCCTGCCATCACTTTCATGTTGCCTGGTGTCATTCTCCTTTAATCCTCAGTCCATTTTCTTGGATTGAGAGAGAAAATCCTTTAGTGACTTATTTTTTAATGGCATTTTGGCAAATTCTTCATATTTGGGGCTATTTTATCCCCATCTGCAACATAAATATGGTTATTTCTCAAATGGCAATGGAGTAATTTTTCCACAGTCTAGAATTTCCTGTTCCTTCATTGCAGTCAAGTAATACTGCAATTTCACAGAGCAAAGCGATGCAATCACTGTGTGCCTGAATAATCTCTGATCATTGAATTGAAGTAGATTCCAGTCTCACTTGTTCCGTCGGGACATGAAATTACCAGGGAAGGTTTCAGTAAAATCCACATGGGCTTTAGATTTGACCGGAGGACTCAAGGGGAATGTGCGTGTCCTTGCTCTTCTGCGTTGGTGAAATTGAACAACATTTTTAGCGCCTTGGGAAATCCACCTCCAAATTATTGGAGGTACTTCCAATTATTTACTTAAAGTTTAATCTGTCAAAACACCAGATGAAGGATCGATAGCGATTTCTTGAAATTAACTGGAAAATAAAAGTTCAGTAATAGGTTATATGATGAAAATGACACCAGATTAAAGGAGCGGTTGACTGAAAGTTTCCTTGAGAGAGTGACGTAAAATTGAATGACAGTAATTTCAAAACTGCAAGCTTAGTAAACTGCAAGCTGGTGCTGATTTAGAGTTTTGAAGCCATGAGTAAAGTAAGCAAAAATAAGGTATTAAAATATTTAAAATGCTTTGATTTGGTTTTGGGATTATGTAGGGCTGGGCAATATATTAAAAATTTAAAATGTATTGAGACTTTTCACAAGCAATTAAGATGGTGATATTGTTTATATTGACATAGCTTGTTTTGTGTTGTTTTTTTTGTTTTTTTTTTTTTTGCATTTTGCACACCTGGTCTTTGAAAAATAGGTTTTTCATCTGTTCTCTTTTAGTAGTTTAAATTAAATATGAACCTACTTCAATTTCAGTCAACTGTTGTAATGCAGATGTGTCCTTAATAAAAGTATATTTAGCACTTAAGCACTTAGAACCACCTCACAAAATAAATTATTTTGAGATATGTATTCTACATCATGATCAGGCAGGGGGGGGGGGGGGTTCTTACGCTTTGGTATCGATGTTATTTTAATCTTAAATCTAGAGGCGCTATCACTGGTGGCAGCTGTGTACTTCCGGCTGGCGCCACCATGATGGAGCCTTGTCAGCTCTACCTTTTCATCCATTTTGGGATTTTCCGGTAATGACGAAACACCAAGATGGTGACGGTAGGACCAACGTATTGGCTTCAAATGCGCTCTTCAGAAACCTATGGGTCACGTGATGGTATGCTCAGTCTAGTAATTTATACAGTCAATTATCAAGATTAATTTTAGGTAATATCGCCAAGCCCTAGGTGTATGATGAGACGGACGAATGAAGACTAAGTACAACCGGCATTATAAATGTATATTAATATATAATATTTTCCTCTGGCAAACATATTTTGTATCTATCTTTATTAGGATATAGGCTAAAAGGGAACCTATGATGTCATATGTGGAGTTGTATAAATAAGTCCATGAATAAATAACCGCTTTACTCAGTCAGTCTCTTCTTTGTAAGTTGTCACTGGAATGGGCCTAAATCATGACTCAAGTAAATCAGACAGACAACAACCAGGTAAATAAATGTGAATATTTATTTATCTAATCTAAGGTCTATACATTGGATGGATATGTATAATAAAGTAAAAAGAATAATAAGAAAATGCAAACACACAAATAAAAAAAATTGATAAACCTGAATGTTTTAGTAAACGTTAAACTGTGTTAAAAATTAAACATAAATGAATAAAACTATTCATTAATTGATATAAAAGAAAAACTGGAGTTACGATTTTTGATTCCGACAGTTTACTTTGATAGTTGTTTGAAAAAAGCCTGAATGAAAAAACAGATTTGCCGACCGTCACCATAAGAGCGATTTGATCCACCAATAGGATTAGTTCCCTTCAGAAATGCATTGCTTGTAGGCCCTGTACACGAAATGGTCCAGATTCCAAAGAATAGTAGAAGACCCATCGTTGATGATGATTTGTGAAAAGTTCACCAGAGTTATGCAAGAATATCAATCTATAAAAAATGTGTCTGAGCTCACCCTGGTTATCATAAAAATTAATTATTAATTACTTTCACTGTGAAACATAAAAATGGAGCTTAGGGTGTTGGGGAAATCAAACAAACATAATGTTGGAGGCTCACACTTGGTTACAAAAACAAAAAGTAAATAATCTGCTCTCAGAAGGAACTCTGAAGCATTCTCAGAGCATGAAAACCATTTGTCCTGTGGCTTTCATCTTATCAAGGTGATCAATTCTCCTCGGACACTGCTGTCTCTGGACAGGTCCTCTGCAAAGTTCCACCATGGTTTCTGATAGTTTCAGTTCTTCTCACATCTCTGGATCTAAATTACCCTGTTTGGTCTGACTGTGTCAATTTCTTTGTCTCCAGTTTGAGACATGCGGGCGCACCCAAAGATTAGTCTCAGGCTGCCAATAAGCAGTTTGGCTGAAGCTCAGGATCTAAAGGCGTTTTTCCACACGGGCCTAGTCTACCCGGCCTTACACCAGTCCACCTGGCCTCAGAGCGTTTCCCTTACGATTTGTCGGACCGTACAGACACACTTTTTGGACCTACTTTGTTGTCGTGCCAGGCCTGTCGGGCCATGCGGGTGGCATGAGGTCTGCAGGCTGGTGTCCAATGACTGGCTTGCAGCGAATGATGTCACTACACAGCGATGTACACAGTAAAGATAATTACTGCCTCTCCATGTTTTCTTGTCTTGTCTGACGACGACATCTACTAATTTGTGCCATGAGTTTATTACTCATTATTAACCATGACCCTAGCAGCAGGTAAAAGGCTGCTTCACTGCCTTCAATCTTGTCTCTGTCATATTCTTTGGTATCTCGGCAAACTTTTTTTTAAAAATGTGTTTATTATAAAAATTAAACAAAACATTAAATTTCGGAGAACGTGTTGTTTTGTTGCGTCCTGTCGCTATCAGATGACATCGGTAACTTTCTAGAAGGAATGCATCTCTGAGGTTGTAAATGCTCATCTGGAGGGGTGTTAAGCCAATTCTTTGTTCTCTGTGAGGAATGCTATACAATGTTCACATCATTAATGATCCTAATGCAAGATTGGTTCTAAAACCAAATCCATAGTTCAGATAATGTCTTAGTGTTTCTTCCCAGAGGAGTTGCCTTTGCAGGCTTGTTATCCTGTGAGTCAAAAAAATACCAAAAGAAGGTCCGTCACTATCTCTTCCCTTCCATCAATTAATACAACACACTTGGGAACCATGGACCGTCTGTCGTAAAACACAAGTTTCTAGCTTTATCGTGGATAGTTAAATTGTATTATATTAGAAATGAAAAGATATTGTTAATAGTATTAAAATCTAGATTTGCATTGCTACTCTGTTCTTATTGCAACACGTCCCATTAATTGCCGTTTAGTCTTACGCTAACATAAGCAACCAGAGTAATTGTTGGTACACTTGGTTTCTGGAGTATTTCAATACAAGACACAGTAGTTAACTTGAACCATGCACATCCTCTAGGTTTTGGAGGATGTACGTGACACACAAACACCGCCTTGTTGAGGTAGCACAACATCCAGACTTAAAACAAAGAAATAATTTTTTTTTAACCAAACCTTTATACAGTAGAGACATTTATCCTTCTCCCACCTTCCAGATTCTCACTAAGAATTTTGTGGCACCTGTGAATTTGAATGAATTCGTGAATTAAATTTTAATATGGAACTTGTTTGTGATTTTTTTTTTTTTGTGTTGCATCCCATTAATCTTTGCTTTATTGTTTGTGATGTCTAAAGCAAACATTAGCACTGAGAGTGACTAATTGAGCTGATTAGATGCCACAAATGGGGCCGTAATGTACAAAATGATCATTATGCAGCATTTAAGACTTGAACTACTCATTTAGACAATTTACACATCAGAATGATATTTCACTGAAGTAGTAGAACAGATTAAATGAAGGCTGGGGTAATTTTCTTCTGGCCTTCTAAACTGCATGACTTCTTTTTGTAATGGAAGTCAGTCACCCCCTGTTGGCCATTAGAAAAATGCAGATTAAAGCATTTTACTTATCAGACCTGGAGGCTAGAATGTCTGCTTCTTTCACAGTCTATGCTTATGTACTAATACTGTGTGGGAGGGATAATATTTTCACTTGTGTGGGTTCATGGTAATAGATGTCTCATCTTTTTGTTTGTGCTGTTTCCACATATTTACAAGGCAATGCATTTCATAACTCTGACTAGAAACCCAATATTCTCATGCCAGGTAGATATAAGTGATATTTGTGGAACTGTAAAAAAAAATCTGGATCTATCAAAAAACATCAGCATGTAACCATGTTATTTTATCTTTTCTCTCTTGTAAGCCAATATCTTTGCATACGGTTTTATCCGCCCCTGTGCTCATTTGACAATATGTAGTGTGGAGCTTATTTCTCAGACCTGATGGGAAGTTTTCACATAGTTGAAGCTCTTTAAAATTGCTGTTGTAAGTTTTATGACTAAATCTTCAGACCCCTAGTTATGATTATTTTCATTCAGCTGCTGTATGTCCTACTTTAGTTTGTGGTCACCAAGATGCTTCTAAAACCTGGCTTGAGTGGATCTTAATACATGGTTACCTCGAGATATGAGTACCTTGACATACAAACTATTTGAGATACAAGCTGTGATTTGACCAAATTTCTGTCTTCAGATATGAACAAATTTTGAGATACGAGCATCCATTTTTCGTTTAACAAAGCGCCACCTGGTGGGGAAACCATCAATCCAATAATCATGAAATTGAATACAAGCCGTCTCTTGGGGACCTAAACCAGTTTACTGAATATCAAAATCTAATTGTAAATACTTCCAGAGATATAGGCAAAAGTCAGATTTTTTTGTGCATAAAGTACAAGGAAACCATAAATCCCAAAATGCTGAAATTTGATGCAGGTTGTCCCTTTGGAGACCTAAACAGGTATACTGAGTAACAAATTCCGATTGTGAAAACTGTTTGAGTTATCACGCTCACACAAAGAATATCGGGCAGCGGCGGTCGTGATGAAACCATTATATCCCAGACACTCCGTGTTCGGGAATATAATATACTTTTTTTGTGAGCTGGAACACATTAATGGTATTTCAATTCATCTGAATGGACAAAATTACTTTGAGATATGAGCAAATTAAGATACAAACAAAGTCATGGAACAAATTAAACTCGTATCTCCAGGTATTACTGTATACTTAATAAATAGTTAGAAAATACCTGTCTGGTCTCTTTGTCAAGCTTAACTATTTACCTCCAACACATTATTTCAACACCTATGCACTATTTTTCCAAAGGTAGTGTGTCTTCATTCTCTTTTGAAGTAAAGAACAACCAACACACGTCCCAGATCACTTTAATCAGAACTGTATTTGATTGGTTATCTGGATTTCAATGGTAACTATAAATAGGATGTATTTGTAAAAGCTAAAAGTCATCTGAACAGTTCAGACTTGGACAGAATCATCTGCAAAATGTGGAAAAATTCACACCTGTTATTTTCTTTGTATTAAGTTGCTCCTGACTAACATAATTTTGTCATAAACTTAAATGTTTTAGGACTGCTTAAAATTATAGCTGCTAAACTGGACATCTTAAGATCTCACAGATATGCATATCTGTGCATAGTTTCACAAAAAGATTATAAATATAATTCTTTTAGAATCCCTAATAAGATCTCGTAATGCTTCAGAACTAATCATCGTTTACTGATCTTAGAAAGATGTGAATCAAGCAAATCCTCATTATTTAAACAAAATAAAAATTGACATTTTTCTTTGTTAAAAAAAAGCTCAAACAACTGATTACATCCATCCTCCAAGTCTCCCTTCTTTAATGTGTGACTAATGTATAACTATTAAGAAAACCTGAACAGTAAATACTTGAAAGCAAGTTTTTTGTCAAGCTTAAACTGCATGACTGCTAAACTTTATTTGTATGATGCCAATTCCTAACAAAGAAATTTCCAGGCATTTTTCAAAGATGCAGTGCAATGCAATCCAATTAATTGTCATCTAATAATAATAATAATCCAATTTCATTACTGAGTCCTAGCATGCATGGATGGCGGGCAGCAGTGGAGATAAACAATTTCTTTCAATCTGTAATAAGCACATCTCAGTTTAGCTTTAAAAAATACAAAGAAACGAAAACTATTATAGAAGTAATTAACTACAAGGCTTCACATCTAAAACAACTCAGCACTCCTGTCTTCCCATCCACATGTTCAAGTACACAATTGTGTTTATAAGTTTAGCTTAATTGTTCATAGTATCAAAAGATCAGCGTCTGCTGTGATGCATCACTCCCAAAACAGCTTCCAGGGGACACTGCTTTTAATGAATAAACATTTGAAGCCGTACCAACTCCCATCTCTCTTCGCCATCCTTTACTTCCTAATGTGCAGCAGCATCACTTTTTTTTCTGGCCTTGCACAAGGTCCTTTGAATGATGGGCTTTCACTTGTATGCACTGCCTCGCTGACTTTCATTTCAGCTGGCAAAAGGCAGCAGATTAATTTGCTTGTCAATTCTTTTGCCCCCTGTGGGAGCCCCTGTTTATTGAGATAGAAGGAATGATGTGTTTGTCCTCCAGTGAATTAAAACATGGAGTATATATCTAGTAACCTAGACGTTTGTCTTGATAAATGGGACTCCACTTCTGTGAGCTTAAACTTCTTGCATGTAGCTGATTTAATAGGAGGGTGTTTTGAATGGATAAACAGACATAGAAGTGAAGATTATTGGAAGGTGAGCTTAATGCCAGATGGATGATGTAGTGTTTATTATCACTTATGTAATGCATTTTTTTATAAACCCATACCTGTGGGACCAAAAGGTACTATGTACAATAGATGTAGCTTATTTGGATTTGAAGTTATGTGTCAGAATGTGTTTATGCTTTCAAGGAGATGTACGCATGGTGCTTCAATTTATGCTTGAAATTGAATATATATTTTAGAAAAGAAGGAAAAGCCTTATATGTTGAATGCCTGTTAAAAACATAGCTTTATTCACAGCCATGTTTGAGTAATTTTACATTTACCTAATTGAATAAGTATGCTGAATGTAATTTTTTATTTTATTTGAGTTATTCCAGTAAAATTTGATTCAAGTCTTTGCAAAGTTTGGTTTTTTTATGTTAAAAATTGTCCTCTTACCTTTAGGCATTGTTGGGAGGAGATGTACAAATAGACCTGACCAAATTTCAGCACACACTCTGGGACATCTTAACACAAGGTGACAATGTCAAGGTAAGACCTGGATACTAATTGTCTAGATTTTTTTCTGATTATATTGCCCTTTTTCCCTCCTTATCAGTACGGTTAGCTCTTTGTTGGTGGGAAAAAAAGCAAAATCCATGATATAGTTCAAAAGTGGTCCTTGTGACTTCGTGCCAATGCTGGAAACAGATGGAGTCTGTTTCTCATTATTCAACACATTTTCCCACAAGGCTTAATTCAGATCAATAGATATTTAAATTGAAAACAAATGATAATTCCACATTTTTCTACTTTAAATGTTTAATAAAGCACATTCAAGTTACTACTGTATGATGAACATGGGTTTATGATGCATATGCTCAGCTGTAATATAGCTTTCAAGCAAGAAGACAGAAGAAGAAACATTTCAGCTTTCAGATTTGTTAAACCCTCTTTTTCAACTCTCGGTGGCAGAGCCTATGACAAATTATCACATTTTCTTTAAAATAATGAGACCCCCTCCACACCTCTTCTTAACATTTAGTACTTACTAAACTGTTTGCTGCTGACAAAGCTGCTTATATTGGGGGGTTTATAGTGTCACACAAGAACCCTGGTGTTATTATTTAAGAATAACCATTTCTTTATTGAAAGTGCTCTAAGAGAGCTTCTAGCAATGAACCTTTTTGAAGGATTGAGTTGTATGACAGGTTGGTTTGATTTGACAGCTGGCTCCTGTTACCGACACTGCATCCTTCACTTGTAATTTCTTTGCAGAACCCTTTTTTCACTCTGACACAGTTAATAGATTTGTTCTCCACTATTCCAATTCCTTTTAAAGGTTAATGAAGACAGTGTGAAGAACAGTGCGAATTTTCACGCCAACGTTAACTGGAATTTCAATTCACGACAAGTTTATCTTCGACAGTGAATATAATGGATTCAGCTATTTTACTAGAATTTACTGAATAAACAATGTGAGTTCTGAGGAGTGCAACTCTTTGTAGCTGTTTTCTGCTTCTATCATTTTGCTTTGACTCATCCTTAACACGGATTTCCATTAGCAATTTAAAGTCAACAATAGCTATGATTATGATAATTTAAAACTGTGCAGTAGTCTGATTACTTCTTCTCACTTGTAAATGAAGCTGTAACTACACAAAATAATTCTTTGTTGAGTATGCACTTGTCTAGAGCTACAAAACTGCCAGCATATTTTGCTTAAAACTCAGGTTTATAAGTCATGTTTTTCATATGACCACCAAGGCCTGAGAGAGAAACTCTCCATCTCCTGAACTGCGGACGTGGAAAGTACCCGATACCATCCTTTCATTTCTGCTGCTCCAGATAAAAAGATGAGAAAGGGAGAGGACCAAAGTGAGGCCTATCGCTGGGCCGCAGTGATTGAGTCCCTTCACTAAGCCACAGGGAGAATCTGCACGAATAACTCACTCTGCTGATAAGAAGCTAGTCATTTCCATAGACAAAAAAAGAGAGAAAACATTGGGCTTTAGATTAGATTTCACTATGTGCCCGGCTTATCTTGGCATTGCTCCATCACAGACTCTGAATCATAAAGCAAACTCCTGTTGCCCATCGTGTAATGAAAACAGCCCTGAAATACATATGGACCAAAAATCAGAGATATTTCATTTCAAAATTTTATTTTTATTGGCAGTTTCAACTTTTTAAATCTAGTGATGTTGTTTCTCATACATTGTAAAATGTGAATTTTCACTACTGATGCTTTTTTTTCTGTATATACTATACACCTTTTACATATACCTTTGAATGCACCTTTCTTGCATATGGGTGTCATGTGTTAAGGTGGAAAGGTGACACGTATGGTCAGTTGATCTGCCATTGATGCAAATATGGTGTCTGGTTCAGCACGTAGTTAGTAATGGATGGAAAACAGGCCTGTCTGTAGCCACAGATGGCCAAATAACATTAGTTAGGCATGACCTTCCACAAGCAACGCTTCCTGCTGAGATAGACGACCATCAAAACCCTTTTAAATCTGGCTATTATAGTCTTTGAAGAAACTTGCAAAAGCAGTTTGGAGTCTTACGCCCTCCCATAGCCTGTTACATAGGCCCCTTTCAGACTTGCTCTGTTACGTGGATATAACGCAGACATTGACTTTTCGACCCTCAAGTCTGAAAGGATACAATCCAGACCCTAAGCGGGTAGATCTACACGGACCTTACCCGGTTGAAGACCTAGTACAATGTCCGCTAAATTACCATGGGTAGACCATCTTGTTCAGACATGCAGGTTAATGTGCAGACATTAACCTGGGGGGGAGAGGGAGAGAGACCGGCGGGCGGATGCTACCGCATAAAGCGATGGCATCATTACCTACCAAACGTAAACACAGAGGACTAGAACCTAACGTGAATCATCCAGAGATAAGAAAATAGAAACTGCAAGAAACTGGTGAGACAAGAAGTCAAAGAACTCCTGGCAGCAAAGGCTGATGAGAATATAAGAAAATATGTGGAGGGAACAGCGTGGGATTCTTTCATTTATGACCGCATTAAAGACAAGTTGGAGGAACACCAGATAAATAAAACCAAACAGCAAGCGATTAACAAGCTCAAAACTATGAAGCCGCAATACTGGTCAACGACCAGAATAGATGATGAAGCTAGCGTGGCACCAGACATAAGCAACAGTAAACGAGCCATCGTCAACACCAATTTACTGTGTAATCTCCGAGTAATGGAGTTGCATGTCTGAATAGGCATCTCCGGGTAAAGTGCGGGTGGTCAATATCCGGATATTACCCCGTTGATATGTCTGAAAAGGGTTATAGTAGCCTGAAGTCTTCCTGAGCTATTTACGTAAACAAACAACATTTTCAAACCCCACATTCTCGACATATCAGGAAATGGCAAAACAGCCAAGCAAAAAGGCCAGGAAAAATGAGAACAGCTGAGTATAAAATAGTTTGGATATTCTCCTTTTAGCAAATCGTTATGTTTAACTATCATTTTTAAGCCTTGAAAGTCTCAGCTGACAGAGATGCCTAAATTTGATTCTTGAAGGATGTAGACGTCAATTTTCTGTGATGTTAGATGTTAGATGAACTTAGATGTTGGAAATGACAATCATTCATACCATTTTAACTGAACAGAAGTGCTTTTATAAGGAAGGAGGGAAAAAAGTTGTAGTAGTTATATTATTTATTCATGGCCATGGCTGTCTAACAAAATAGTTCTGCTGGGATTGAGGAGAACAAGCTTCAAACTGTCACTGTGATTACAAACATGGCATACAAAGGCTTTTTCTTGTGCGTAGAAATGAGCACAAGCTCATTGCATATACAGTTTTCTTCTTTTTTAAATAGCTTCAACTCAACCAGGAATGAATTCTTAAAATTTCTTATTTATTTTTTCCCCAAGAATGCCTTTATAAATGCCTGATATATGTTCCTTTAACTGTGTTAGCCCTCAGTGCTGCTAATGTGATATGCCTTTTAGTACTATCAGGATTTTATTTGATCTGAGGTTGTTTGCTAAAGTTGATCTTGTCATCGGATATGCAAAACAACAATAAAAAAAAAAGCCTGTTAGTGGATAGCCATTCATGTCAAGCCACTTTCCTGTCACAAGCTACTAGTGTTTGAATTGGACTTAAATAGCAGGGAGACACTTGTTTAGCACGTCATCAAACATCTTTGCCACAGCTGGAATCTTTCAGCCATGTCCCTGTTCACTAAAGTGTATGATCGTTCTTTTGTTTTCTTGAAATGCTGTAGTCAAGCTACTGATCAGAAGAAGAATGGGCTGCAGCGTGCTACATTAAGACTGGTGACAGACTTGGCCTTTTCAAACAGACACGATGGAACTTGGTGTTATTGTGTTAGGCTGAAGACTAACACAACATCCACTGTGGCTAATGGTTCTTTCTCTCTCTCTCTGTCTCTCTCTCTCTCTCTCTCTCTCTCTCTCTCTCTCTCTCTCTCTACCACACTCCACACCATGCTTGCATTTCCGACACAGCACATATCCTAGCAATCCATACAGATACCACAATGGATATGTCTGGTTAGAAAAGCAAATGAATGAATCATCAACTTTCCTAATTAGGACTTAATTATGTGCCTTTTCTGTCTTTATTACTTGCCTATAACCTTCCATCTTCTGCTTTGTCAGAGGGTTGCTAAGTTACAAATGACCTTAGTTACAGGAAGCAACATTATTGATTGACACATTGCACATTAAAGGTCATTACTGTAGCTAGCCAAAAGTTGATATTTCTCTCGCAGTCAAGTCAACCTCACATAGATCATCAAATTATTCCAATTATTACAACACAGAGTAATGAAGAAGAAAAAGACAAAAGTTTAAGGGATATAGGTAAAACTTGTAGAAGAGCTTTACTACTAAATGAGTTTAATTTCTTATGTTGACAGAGCCGAGTATTGTTTCCTGTTTTATTGAAATAAGTTTTATATAAGCTATGTGAGTCATTTATACATTTATAAACATTTATATATTAAGTTATGTTCTACCTAATAAAGGTATATAGTTAATATATTGGACAATGAAAAATATTTGATAAGATCAAAATAAACTTTATTTATAATGCATTTTTCATGAAGACTGCAACACAAAGTGTTTTACATACTAAAAACAATTCATCACCACATCACCACCAGGGCCAGACCCAGGCAAGTCGGGGTCCACACCGCATCCATAGGGCTGCAGTGTCCTCAGCCACCCAAGGCAACAATCCATTCAGAGAATGCAGCCCCCGGTGTTGAGGATCCCCATGAGAAAAAGACGGCTTAAGAAGTATTATAATGTTAAAAAAATATATAAACAGATGATAAAAGAATAAACATTTTTAGTGAGTAATTAAAAGATAATGTAATAAAATGTTATACTAAAGTAAGTCTAAACAACATTTTCAGTTACTAGCCAAGCTAAAAAGGTAGATCTTGAGCCTCTTTTTAAAACATAAACAGTCTCTGTAGCCCAGAGCTTCCACTGTCGAGGGCCGAAGTGGTAGAAAGATACCTCACCATAAGTTTTAGCTCTCACTTTAGAAACAACTGAGAGGTCTGTACTAGAGGACCGCAAGGTCCGCAGGGGCTCATAATTTGATGTTGCCATATAAAGGTTTCATATGTTTGCGCATGTTAAGTTACATCCTTGAGACCAGCAGTCCTGCAAATGTTGGGAGTTTCCCTGCTGTGACACACCTGACTAGTTAGCAGACTGGTGCAGTGTGATGTCGAGCATTGTACAAGTCAACTGTGATGTGTTTCAGGTGTAGTGCAGGAGAAAAACTCCAAACACTGGCAGGATTGTGGACCCTGAGGACCACAGCTGGCCACGCCTGGTTTAGTGGACCAAATAGTCCCTAATATTCAAAGTGAATGCTTTATAGGCATTAAAAGATCAAGATGTCTTTTGAGACGTTTCTAAATCCAAACGATCATTGCCAAAAGACGTCCTTTGCTCTTTTGCAGTTTCTGTACATAGAAAGTCGATTGGGCAAGGTGCACTGTGGAATTTTTACGTAAATAAATTACATACCTCATGTGAAAAGCCTGCTTCTCTGGATTAACTGGATGACCTTACAAGGAATTTAAAGCATCAGCTATCACAATCACAACTTCTTCCTTTTTATTTTTGTTGGATGTCATGATAAAGGTCTACAACTGTCTCCATTTAATGTTATTAAACTGCCATGATTGACAACTTTTATAAATAGACTTATTTGAAGAGAGAAGCAATTCATATAAAGATGAGTTTAAATGAGTTAAAAGCAGTAATATATGTGTGTAACTTACAGCACTACCTGTAAGGGGGTTGACAATTTTTACATCTACCTCTTTTAAAGAAAAAAATGGAACTGGTTTTAAAGAACACGACTCAGTTAAAGTGAAAGCTTTGGAATCACTGAAGAGTGCAGCAAACTAAGCTGAGTATTTTGGTACGGGGGGCTTGGGCTGTGGAGACTGATGTGCTGTTCAGGCTACATTTGTGTGAACATTTAATGGACCCCCTGCTGGTCCTCCTGTCGCACACTTGTACTGAGGCCTTAAGCAAACCTGACATCCAGAGCATTTGGGGGAGTCTATATCTATGCCAGCACATTTTCCTCCCCCCTCTCTTACCATTTCTTTTTAAGCAAAAAACAACTTTGGTGAATATTTCATGGGGTACATTGCCTCAGTTTCACTGTGTCGAGCAACGAGAGTGGCACGCAATGACGACTGACAGGCCCATTCGCCAGCGTCTGCTAGGAGACAGCCTTTTGTTTCAGTCTGTCTTCCTGACAGTCTTACTCCTTTTTACCATCCTGTTTCCCTTCTGTCACAGGCTTTTAGTCGAGAATCTGGCTGCTTTTCATTTAGATGCTTTTTTAAATTTTAGTATGACTACAGAACTTCTGCTGATCCATCTGATAGTGTTGGTTAAAATGCCAGCATATGGACACAAATCAGCTTTTTCGCACCACTCATAGCACAAAAATAACGCAACACTAAAACTTAACTGAACTCTCTCAGACAACTTTGATTTTTACATAAGTTAATCTACAATCTGCAGTGAAGTGTGATTTAGATGTTTGTTTCAGTGCTACCCAAACTCCAATGCCAGACTCTCTATATCTGATTTTGTACTTACAAGCTTCAGTGATCACCTTTACTGTCATTGAGAGAAACACTTCATTTCCCTCCCCAACACTCAATTTCATAGTGGGATGAGAAATGCCGCCTTCCTATGCTGTTTCTAACCATCATACAACGCTGTGTTTCGCTGTCCCTGCTGTATCACTACACCTCCCTCTTAGCTCCTTTTGATTGAATAAACATTCCACTTGCTTGACTTTCCGCCTTGCTTCGCTCCGCGTGACGAGCAGCTGAATGGTGTCACAGTTACAAAAGGGCAGCTCTGTTGCTCTGTTGTGACAAAATTTACGTTTGATGTTGAAGCGGTAGTCCTTGGCTGCCATGTTCTTCACTTTTGCTCTTTTACTTTCTTGTAGCTGCTCTTGCTGGATCTCACCGCCATCGCACATTCGGGGAAGCCAACTGGCATGACCTAAAAGTGTGACGCTGTCACGCAAGCTGCCATTTTTCTCACCGCTGGTAGCCATCCACTTTGCATGCATGAATGCAGAGAATTGCAGCCATTTTTTAAAATAGCAAATAACTTTAATGGGCTCTTACTCACATCTACACAAGGCAAGCAGCAAAGGGAGCCATCTATGCATAAATAAATATTTGTGGATGTGTGTTTCAAGACTAAATTAGCTGCCTTACATCAGTGTACCACACAGATGCAGTCTGTGTGCTTTTGACTGTATTATACACTTAAGCTCACTTGGACTGAGTGCCACATTTGTGTGCTTCTCCTTTTCTGCTAATGAACAATAATAGAAAGGCATTAATTAAGATGTGGTATTTAGTTCGTATCTGCGTCAGAATGGTTTCAGTCAAATTCAATTCTGTCAAGATTATCAGAAAATCTGCAGCTTTCTGGAAATTGTTTTCAGTGCTGCCTATATTTTTTACTCCTCTTTAAAAGGGTGCTTCAGGTTAAAGCTTGAATCTGTTTTCATGCTTTTAGAAGACATAAGACACAACTTTTGCAAGTGAATTTTATCATTTCTTATCTGTCATTATCGTGCGTAGTTTCTTCTGGTGTGAAAATGAAACACGATAGCATGTAGTAATTGACAGGAAGAGTATCTCTTGGTTTAAAGAATTTTGTTTGGGGGACCCATTAAAATTAATGACAAGACTGACTCTTTAAAGTCATCATGACTCACTCTGTCACCGTTTTAGCTGTGAGCTTGAGATACAGAAGAGGAAAGTGCCAGCAGCCGTGCATGAAACTGGGAAAGGAAAACTACTCAGGGTATCTTTGTCCTCTGTTAGAACAGTGTCGCAGATGAGGAGGAGGTGGGGGAGAAGTAGAAAGAGCGGAGGAGGGAACTAAGGGAAGTGGTGGTGGTGGTGGTGGGGGGGATAAGAAAGACTAAGTTTCTTGCAGCTGCCCAGCCGGAGGCCCAAAATATGTGGCACTTTCCTCCTTACAGCGTCACCAGCCATCCATTCTCGCCTGTCATTATTTTACCTCTTGCAGAGGACACATGCCGTCTCTGAGGCATACATATGCGCACAAATACTGCCACACACACACTCTTTCTGCACTTTCTTTATCTACTCTTGGAAGCTGCCAGAATTAAACCGTCAAACGTGGCTAAGTTTAACAGAATTCATAAAAACACACATGACATTGTCGTGAAATGGCGCTATACAAATAAAGCTGTTGAACTGAACTGAATTGAATTGAACATTTGGTTGTTAATGCACAACAGCTCCAACCTCTCGGGGTATTGACACTGGACTTCAGGGGGTGTCTTTTGGTTTTTGGCAGAAAGTCATGCACGTTTTTTTCAATCCATTTTAAGAATGAATGGTTGATAACGATCTGGGGAATTAAGGGGATGAATTGAGTCCATTTGCTCTTTGGAGTACTTCATAAGAAATGTTTCGGTTTCTATGGGAAACAGTGTCCTGCTAGGAGATTGACATTCTGTGTGACATTGCCAATTTTGGGTGTGCTTGATGTACAGCTGTCATTAAGAGGTTGATATGTGTCAGATCCAAATGAAAGCTTGCCTGCAAGTTCTCCAGGCAGAAAGTTGTGTCCTGACTTTCTCTGGTAGGAACCACAGCAGCTTATTTTACACTCGTTTACATGGTGACTGACATTTGGGTTGACAAAACCCCTAATGTTTGAGAACAGGTTGAAATCTTCTACAACTGTGACCCCTTGATAGCACTTCAGCTTCACAGCTGATTGTAGCAACTCTGGTCAATCGGAGTTGTTCCACCAGGTGTGCTGCAGCTGCTGCATAGCTCTCTGTGTCGCTAAAAGTAGCTGTTCAGATTGTTCAGGCAGAAAGTCTTCCAATGAAAAGCAAAGTGGATCCAGTTGACTACAAGACTACATACATAGACTTTGGATCACATTATACTCATTTCCTCAGTACCAGCAGTATTGGTACCAAGCCATCAGGTGAGAGAGGGTGTGGACAGTGAGGCGTTTAGATGACTTGAATTTATCTCTAGGGATTAATAAAGTATCTATTATTATTATTTTTATTATTATTATTTACCTTGGAGGTGGATAGCTGCACCACTTTGTTGTTTTGTCACACATCACTACTATAAAGTAATAAAGACAAGAAATGTGACAAAGACAACACAGTTGTGGGTTTATTGTTCACTTTAATGCCTGCAAGTATCCTGATGATGCAATCGTCTCTCGATTTAGTGTCGTGTCCACCAGCGACAGAGAAGAATGCTCTCAAACACTCCTGGTGGATAAGGGCAATGCCTACTTAATGCTTCCGCAACGCTTTCGCAGAATTGTGTCTGTGTAAATGTTAGGTAATTTTTTTTTTTTTTTTGCTTTCTCTGGTGATGTTTACATCTTCTGACATCAGAGCAACAATGACATACTTTTATATTCTGCTTGTGTTAAATAATTTAAGTTTTTTAAATCAAAACCTGCTTCTTGTCTACAACCTGCATCTTGCTGCCAGTGAAAATGCATTGATTACTTTTGCCACAAAGTCAATAATCTTCTGTACGTGTGGAAAATGATCAGTAATGTCTCGCGATATGTCAAACGAGTTTGTGTCTTTTGGTCTGATGATAAGAACGTACAACATACATTGGCTGCTAAGTTTCACTGCCCACTAGAGGCCTGGCATGCACACTACATTGTTTCTAGCATGATTTCCAATTTCCATCTGCACGGAAATGTTTTTTATTCTGCTGTTGTGTAAATCCATTTGATTCACTAAATGTGAATCCACATCCTACTTCCACTCTGCATTTTTCCCCAAACGTTAAACTTAGCAGAAGCTTCTACAAATGCTGCAGTTACGTTCAGTTTGCATTAGCAGCAGTGTCATGTGGCAGAGACAGATCCTCTGAGCTCTGCAAACATTGTTCTGCCACTACATTTACCCTCAATCTCTGTTCCAGAAATGTACTAAAACATAAAGAGCGCTGTCTGAACATAAAACCAAAGTTTGACTTTGGTACAGCAGAAGCATGTGCATTAAATGTCAATAACAGATTTCGTTTAAGTGAACAGAGAGCTCTTGAGCACTTAGTGTCGTGCCGATAAAGTTTGTGTAATCTGTTGCGTAGACCTCAGCGAACCCACAAAATTTGGACTCATGCGGAGATTAAGGAATTTTATACATCAGAACTCTTCTCATTCTCAGATATCACCTACCAGCTATAAAAGTCAGTGGCTGACAGAGCCTCTAGAAGCTTTTAAAATCTGCCACTGCTTCATAAAGCATGTGTGTTCAGAGGAAGAGAGCAAAATAATGAACCTATGGATAAGGAAAACTTTACCACACACACATTAAAAACAGGGAGTCAACACATGCAAAGTGCACTCTGAATACAGAATACTATTGGATATCGGTAATATTCAGCATAATACTTACGTAGAAGGAAGTTGTGTCTCTCCTACTTGGCTGTCGTGAATGTAGGTCTGCCAAACTGAGCAATAACAACAAAAAAGCGATGGAAGTATTACATAAGTTGGTGTTCTCCGCAGTTTGAACCTTAAGTCAGTGGTGCACAGGCGGCGGTTTAAATTGCATCAGTTCCTCTGATGTAAATGTGTATAGCCTTCAACTCCCTTAGAGGTTTTAGTCATTTATTTTGATTAGGGCTGTATTTATAAGATAAGTCTCTTAAGTAAGTCGCCTGGGAAGATGGGTTGGCAAGGATGGTAGTGGGGAGGAAAATGAAGTCTGTTTGATGATTATAAATTCAGAAATATCTGCTTGTCAATTAATTAGCTGCTTCCTGGGTATGTGTGTCCCTCTTTTCATATAACGGGCCCAGCTCTCGGTGGACAAATACCCATGGTACATAACCATTGTATGTCTAAGCAGTTACTCACGTCTCTGGCAGCGGGGGAACAGAGAATAAAGATCCTTCAAAGGCAGACATTTTTCGAGAGCAAGTTTGTTTTCTCTTGCTGGCTGGTTTCTGAGAGCCCTGTGTTTGGCTGCTTGAAGGCTTTACTCTGCCAGTGTCTCATTCACTGACATAAAGCAGAACTGGGGAATGATGAGGACATGAAAAAATAGGTAGACTAAGGACTTGCACTTAAAGTGATGTTTCCATTATTCCTGCCAGTTTGTGTCACAATATGAACAGGAAATCTGTCTCATTGGGGCTGTTTTAGTTCAATAAGACTTGGCTATTTTCACTTTAGTTAAGTTTTTAAGTTATTTATAGCATTGGGGCTTCTCTGTTGTTGGTCTTACTCTAGAACAGAATATTATTATGCAATAACATAATCAAAAAACACAATTTCAGCAACTTTTTTAATGATTTTTTAAATTGGTTATGCATAATACATTTTAATTCTAATCTATTGGGGTTCAGAAGGGTCTGTGAAATATCAATGAGTTAATTATGAAATGAATATATAGTTTGCTAAATATAATTTAAAATTCAATAATTGTTTAATGAATTCTGTACTTAATCCAATTTATATTTGGGGGGGAAGGGGGGAGTTGGAACCTGTCCCGGCGATTAGCAAGTGAGAAGCCGAGTACATCCTGCATAGGTCTCCAGTTTGTCTCAGAGTCAACATAGAAAGACAAACAACCATTATGCCCATAATCACTCCTAGGGACAATTTAGAGTGACCAATCAATCCAGCATGAAGGTGTTTGGATGGTGGTAGACAGGTGGAGTACCTGAAGACAAAACATGCGAACATGGGAGAACATGCAAACTCCATATTTCAGTGGTAAATTAAAAAAGGAATTTTATATTAAAATATTAATTCATAGTTAAATAATGTGATTTCTATATATTTTTACCAAAGTAAAAGGAAAAATAAATAGTACATTTTATAAATCTTTCTATATATATTCCATTCAATGTATTGGAAAAGGCAATTTCAAAGTATATTTTCTTATACCTTCTGTGTGAAACTTCACAGCTGCTCCCCAAATCTGACCACCTCTCTCAGACCACCTCTCTCCGACCACCTCTCTTAGACCACCTCTCTCAGATGCCTCTCTTAGACCACCTCTCTTAGACCACCTCTCTCAGATGCCTCTCTTAGACCACCTCTCCCAGATGCCTCTCTTAGACCACCTCTCTTAGACCACCTCTCTCTGACCACCTCTCTCCGACCACCTCTCTTAGACCACCTCTCTTAGACCACCTCTCTCTGACCACCTCTCTCCGACCACCTCTCTTAGACCACCTCTCTTAGACCACCTCTCTCTGACCACCTCTCTCCGACCACCTCTCTTAGACCACCTCTCTCAGATGCCTCTCTTAGACCACCTCTCTTAGATCACCTCTCTTAGACCACCTCTC
>JBAMHX010000006.1:9432286-9445616 GCA_037177515.1 Pseudomugil tenellus | reverse complement strand
CTCAGATGCCTCTCTTAGACCACCTCTCTTAGATCACCTCTCTTAGACCACCTCTCTCAGATGCCTCTCTTAGACCAGCTCTCTCAGACCACCTCTACCAGACCACCTCTCTCAGACCACCTCTACCAGACCACCTCTCTCTGACCACCACACTCGCATCTCTCTCAATAGAGCATTTGCAGTCTTTGCTAAGTTGATACAGCCAACACAACAGGAATACACAGTAGTTCTTATGTGAAAAGACGTCTGTAAATGCAACATCCTGATATGCTAAAATTAGCAAGTGTTTACTGCTTTCTGTGCGCTCACACACTCTTTACACACCCCTGCTTGTCAGATTGACTTTTGAGAGGCAGACATAGTGGCTGGCATTAGATCATTAACACTTCCTGTTGTACTGAATGATTGTCAGAGTAATTTCTACACCTAATTATATGTGCGGACTCCACCTCCTTCGTTATGGAGCGGCTTCATGCTGCTATTGAGCCAAATTTCAGGCGGAATAAAGTTCTTCACCTGCTTTTTACCATTCAGTCCTAACTTGAACAGGTCCAAAAAGGGGAAACTTAGGCATGAAAGAAAGCAAATAACTGTCGGACCTGTCTCTGCCAGGCTTCTGCTTAGTTAGCTTGGATCTTCTTCTTCTTTTTTTTTTTTTTTTTGCTTTCTTGCAGTCTTCCTTTTCATCAGTTTGTGCAACCCAGGCCTGTTTTGTCAGTCCACAGCTGCAGGGCATTGTGCTTGCAATAGCTGTAATCTGCAGAGGTCGACTTTCAGTGTCTCTGGCAATGCATTGTACCCGTTCACCTGAGTTACGTACCATCAAAACGGGGACGTGTTATGGCACGCCAGTGTGGCATCAAAGCGGTTCTGTAGCTCTCATTCTAAGGTAGCATAGTTAAATGCTATTGGTTTAGAAAGCCTGTCAAAGTAACTCAGCTATGTGGCTTTTTCAATCTTTCTCTTTGTTCTTTTTTCTTTTTACTGGGCAGTTTTCACATTTGCGTTCAGTCCAGTCTGTCAAATATTCTCTGAACTGCAAATACAGCCTGAAAAGTCACAGTGATCTTAAGCAGGTTTTTGTTCTCCTCAGAGGTGGTGAGTCACATTGCATTTGGCAACACCTCTCACTTTCACATTTGAGTTTACAATCTGTTTTTTTCCTAGCAAAGGAGAACATGACAGCATGCCGCATGTGACAACTCATCAAATCAGACCCACATTTCCTCTGTTCCATATGTAGCACTGATGTCATGTTCAGTCTCCTTAATGTCATGAAAGCTTCAGAAAAAAATGTATGTTGTCGTTTTTTAAAAAAAAAAAATCTTTTTCATACAGAATACCCACAAGCATAAACAAAACAATAAAAAACTGAAAGAACATATATTTTTTTTTCTTTCACTGAGATTTCAGGCTACAGATAAACATCAATATTTAGTTATGAAGTGTATCCATACTTAACTGCTGCATCATTGCATTCAATCTCCACTCTTAAGAGGTGATTATCTTCCCTAAAAGCTGTCACAAGAAGAGGATCCAGAGTGCTATGAATGTGGAATCTTTAAAAGAAAATTAAAAGACCTGCCATTGTTTTGGCTTTGCCTGTTTTTTTTTTTCCCCCTGCGACCCAAAACAGAAGACAAGCATCCAGGCGTGTTGTCTTTCATCATTAAACTGTCTTTCGAAGGCCTTCTGAAAGCCCAGCGCGAAATGCCTTGTATTCGGAAGCATCAGCTGTTGCCGGCATCTGCTGGGAAGTGTGTATTAGAGTCATAGGCTTGAACTGCAGTGCTCTTTTAAAATCACTTTTCCTGTCTCTCACACACACTCACTGACATGAAGCTTTGTTGTCGCTTTATAGAATTTTGCAGGTGATAAGGAAGGTCGTCTGAAGTGCACAGACCTTTCGACCTTATTTTCTCACTGTCATTTCTTACATGGTGTGCTTGCAGATCAAAGATGCACATGATGTCCCAGACAGGCCTGTGAATGAAGATCCCTACGTAAAGGCAGCTGATGGAGGTAAGTTATATGAATCAACTGCTGTTGTGATCCCTCATTTAAAGTGTTTATTTATTCTCACAATAGAAAAACGAGCCAATTGTAACATGCACATACACATATGTGTCTTGATTTATGAATTCCTCCTCCAACCCATGAACCAAAAAGCTCTGGCTCTGATTTCGCCTGATGCTTGATTTTTAATCAGGGTACGGTATTTGTTATGTGAACTGGGGTTAAAAGATTAGGTAAGGTTTAATAAGTAAAGCTCAGATAAAGACACCAAATGCCAAATTAGAAAAAACACGATTTATAAACGTTTACTTGTGATTCAAAATGGAAGAATAGAACAATAGAAGAATTGCTCATGAATAAACTATAATAAAACTATTCTTTATTAGTTTGCAAGTAGCACGTGCTGAAGGTAATTATATCCCAGAATGCGGAGTGTTAGGGATATAACAGTTTCATCACGTGTGAGCACGATAACTCGAACAGGTTTCACAATTGGAATTTGATACTCTACCTGTTTAGGTCCTCAAGGGGACAACATGTATCGAATTTCACCATTTTGGGATTTAGTCAATTTATAGTCAATTTCTGTCTATTTTTAAGGCCTTACTCAATCATTACTATCATCAAAATAATATTTTAGTCAAACTTATGCAAATATTAATTAATCCACACTTATATATATATATAATAACCACACTAATATTTTTCTTTAAAAGTATTTGAAAAAATTGTTTGAACTTATGTTGTATTTTGATTGTATGTATTTGACTTTAAAAGATTAAGTAACAAGATATACAACAAGACTGATTTCTTTCCTTCGATAACATTCTTACAGTACGAGTTATTCACATATGAGGGTGATGGAGCGTTTCCAGCCTCTATGTTAGCCGCCTGATGTAATCGTCCATAACTAATAATCCCGTTATGGAGACAGAGACCACAGTGGCTTCTCACTCTCTATATTTGCTCCTTAGCTGTGTTTTCTTCTTTAAATATTTTACGCAGGCTTGTTTTTTTTTTTTTTTTTTTGTGCGATACACGTCACATCGCAGATGGTTGCTTCACATGCGAATGCGAAGAGAAACGGTTCTACCGGGGAAGTTCTTAGAACTAAAGTTATGGTTAACAGTTCTGAGAATGTCTCTGTTGTAATGTGGCAATCGCCCCGTGTAGCGACGTCTCCGTTACAATTCAAAGGTTTTGTACATAAGAATCTGCACATGAAAACATTAATAGAATACACAGACAAAATCTTTGTTTGCTACTGTTTTTATTCATTCATTTATCCGAATGCATTCTCACTGCTGTTCAGTCTGACAAAGTAAAAACATTCCAACAAACTTTTTGTTTTGCATCGTAAATAATTACAACTGGTTGAATTTATACATATAAATCAGTTGTGCTTTATAGAAGACTGTTTTTAATAATAAAGACCCTGAAAAGGTTTTTTTAAAGACAATTTATTTTAAAATGTAGCAACTCGGCACTAAAAGAATCATTTGCAGGTTCAGCAATCTAAATATTTGATCACTTGAATAGTAATGATATTGCAAAGACAGAAGCTTGCTCATTGTCTGAATAAAGCAAACAGATTATCAATGCATGAGAGCTTTGTTTACCATACAACACAACATATTGCTGCGGCCGTTGTTTAAAACAAATCTACTGGGCGACTACTCCTAATGTTTAAGCAGAGGGCTGTTCAAGTTTACTCCCCCTCCACTTTACACCACACCAGCAAATTATCCTGCTCCATGTGCTGCCAGGCGACAGGCCTGGGTATTTATGGCGAGCATAAAAAGTGAGTGCGTTCCCTGTCACCTACAGCCCAAGATTTACAGCGCATTTGACAAACGCATTGAATTAAAAGAAAAAGAAAAAGGAAGAGGAGCGTTCAGTTTGTATAGGAGTTTAGAGCGAGCCTGTTTTGTAGGTTTCGAGCAGGTTCTGCTGTTAGTACATGTGTGCGCATATGTCTCGCTGTCTACATACACTTCCTGCTGAGCGAATGTGCATCGTTCTGTCTGTCTGCGTTCCTGCCTGTGTGTCTGCACGCCGGTGTGTATTTCTATGTGTGTGTGCAAGCTGCATCCGCCTGCTCTGAAACACCAGCAACAGATAACAGATGGTCCCCCTGCATTAGAAGTGTTTTATTTCCCTGAGGAAGCCAGATATGTCAAAAATAAGCATGTGCAACATTAGTCATTTGGAATATTCATGCCCCTGCCGTCCAATGGATTATTTTTCACAGCCAAAATACCACCAGCCCGATTCTCTCAAGGAAGAGAAGGGAATCAGGGAGAAGGAAAACAGCAGTCATCAGCTGAACTGATAGGGGGAAAGGCTGAGGCCTTACATGCCACTTTAATGGAGGATTTTTTTTTTTTATTTTATGTTAGCTTCTTAGAATGCCAAGGCTGTAATTAAAAAGGGTTACACTCTGTAGATGTGTTCATATTAACAACCTTTTCTCTCAGCCCCATTAGCCACAGTAATGTGAATATGCACACATGTTCATATGCCTGTCTGACTGCACATATATACACATACCAACCCACACAAGATGGCAATTTGCACCCACATTAAACCATCTGAGTGAATCAGACTTTGTATGCATTCCTTCATAAACCCATCTCTGGCAGTCTTTTCCCTCTCCACTACTTCTCATTTATCTCACTTCACCTTCATCTTTCCTTCATCTTTAACTGTTTAATTCTCTAAATCTCCTGTCTCTTTAGTCTCCACCTCCTCTTCTCTTCTGGCTATCTACCCCCATCTTCCAGTATGGAGAGTTGTCGCCATCCCTATCTTTGGTGGGGGGGGGGGACATGCATGCATCATTATCATTTCTGATTTAACCAGCCACGTAGCTGGCAGTAGCTTGCCCACCGGGGGCAAGTGGCATTTTTTTTTTTTTTTGTACTTCTAGAGAAAACATGAATTTTGAACAGCATCTTCTCACTTTCCGTGGTCCCTGATGATCAGGGTTAATTTGTGGCAGCATGCGTGAAGGAGGAGGAAAAGCTACTAAACAGTAGTGTGGTGCTTATCGCAGAAATGCAATATAATTTATTCAGGAATATGTAAATCCAACAATCACTCTGCCTTGTTTACCGAAGGGACCTGCTGATTCAGTGTCTGAAAGAGAAAAAGAGGCAGGAATAGAAGCCAACATAGAGTGTAGACACAAAGCCAGGCAACAGCAACTCATTTTACTAGTTTTCTTTAGATTGAGGAAATGAGGGGTGTCGGGCAATTTCTTGCTTGTTTAATAGCTGCTAAAACCCGCACAATTAGTCTGAAGAAGCTGGATTATTAAAAAATAAAAACCATGGGTTATGTTCGCTGCAGTTTGTCATGTGTTTCCTACTATAAACAACATCTAAAGCTTAAAATAAATGAAGGATTACATAATGGTTTTATTAATGAATATTGAGAACTGGGGTATCTGTATGGAAACTGTTGTTTTTTACTTTTGTACTTTTATTCAATTTAACAGCTGCATCTAAATTATTGTTTAACCACATGCTATTAATTGCTTGTTGTGTTGAAGAAGCACTGTGAGTTGTTTCTATACGTACAGCCACTATGAATTCAACTCAGCCAGCTCAACCTTCTAATAACCATATTAAAACATAGTTATGGGTTGACGGTTAACATGTGAATATAATCAGAAAATCAATGGAAAAACATGGTTTCTTCTTGGGACAATAGTAACAAGAATGAATGTTTTTTTAATTAGGAATTATAGAGTACCAGTACTTGTAGTTAAGTGGTTGATATTTAAATGGGGGATGGAAAAAAAGGGTTTAAATGTACCTTTGGTTTTGCATACCCAAACCAACTGGTAAACTGAGTCAGGCAGTTTTCCTGAAAGTAAATTTAAGAGTCATTACTGTTATAGAAAATTTCCTTTACCAAATGGCAGAGCAGGGATTTGAAGGGTTAACGCTGTTTGATCTTTCCAACTTATTGAAGAATTTGTAGAGACGGAAAACTGGCCTGATATCAGTTTTTATAGTCTGTAAGTAAGTACATTTATTTCATATAGCACCTCTCATGATAAAAATCACAAAGTGCTTTAACAATGAACATAAAACATAGAATATAAAAACAAATAAAACTAAATAAAATCAAGTTTTAAAAAGCAGTGTTTTCAGCTACTTTTTAAAACAAACCACTGAGTCTGCAGATCTCAGGCTGATTGCAAGCGAGTTCCAAAGGGAAAGAGACACTGTTGCTCCACTTCATTTGTATGTCTGGAAATTCACAAAGGAAAACCTGAAACCTTATTGAAAATACAGACCACGATGCCAAACCTTTCCACATTTTAAAAGTTCTTTTTTCCCTATTATTTGAGTCAGTCAAACAGTCCAAGGTCATTGAGACAACTGTCTCGGTGGATATGACCCAAATCTGATGTCAAACTTCCCACAAAAGCTTTCGTGAAAAGAATTCCCTTATTTCTGCCATGTGCAGGAAGAGAAACACCATCTATTTATCCACAGAACCAGTCAAACTAAGATAGATTAAATAGTTCATATATGTGAATCTGAGCTTAAGCTGAGAGGCAGCTTAAAATAAATGTGTCTGTAAAACAGTATGTTTAACCAAGCCTGGTATATCACATTGAGTTCTTTGCTTGTTGTCATCTTTGAGGTTATCAGAACTGGCTTTCAGTTAAAAAAAAAAAAAAAAAAAATTACGATTCGTCTTCTGAGATCCCAGTTAGCCTGGTTGTATTGATCTTTCTGCATCTCAATGTATGCCTTTTACATGCGAGTCCCTCCAGCAAGGGTGCGTCCATAAAATATAGCAATTATTCCCTCTTGCAGAATCTGTGAGGCCCCCAAAATGCAGTGGTCTGAAATGAATTTTTCCAGTGTCTTACTTGTACAGCAAGCAGAGAAAACCTATTGCTGCTCTAAAATATCATAATATTATATTATAGTTTCTCCATATAGTTGCTTCATATAATTAAAACTTCCTTTAACTGTATCCTTGTGAAGTGGGACGTATGTATAAGAATTATACATCATTTATCATTTGAAATGAGTCTGTGCATTTGAGTTTTTTTTTTTCTTTTGCTTTAGGTAGAGATGGATTGATATGAAAATTTTGGACGAGGCTGATAATTAATATTCGATAACAATGTACATTTTTTTCTATAGATTATTATGAATAAATTGCATACTAAGTAAAAGTTAACATTATCAGCAGCATAATTGTTTATGATCTTTTGAAAGGTGGTTTATCAGATTGCATAAATTTGGTGATTGAAAATGATTTGACACTGGATCCTCCTTGCATTACTTCGACTGCTGTATTTTTGGCTGCTATAATAAGCGACATGTTCCATTGCAGTTAGACCTCACAATGCTGTGTTGCAGCACTATCACTGTCACATGCCCAAACATATATCGCATGCCCCCCTCCATTTCCCGATGCACAAAATTAGCCCTAAATAAATATCAGTTGTTAATATCGGTCCAATTTTACTTATCAGACCGATACCGATATTCGAAAAATAAACAAATATCTGCAGATATCGATTTTAGCCCCGATATATCGTGCATGTGTAGTTTTAGGATATAGCCAATTTATAGCAACTTTGCTTTCATAGAACCATCAGCTGTGTTTGACTTGGTGGAGTGAAGAGGCAATTAACTTTTCTTTCAAATACCTTTACATCAAAACAACTGTAGAAGATAACAGTTGAAACCAGTTGAAATTCAGATGAACCAGTTGTTATATCAAACTGTGAAGAGTCTTTAGTCATTGGTATGTTACCTGTGAAATTTATGTTATAGTCTTTAAAGAAATATGATTAGCATGTCTGACAGAATTAAGTGTTTGGCTGCTCAAATACATTAAAGAAGTCCATTTCTTTAAGAAATATTTTCACATCAGCAATTTTTACAGATATTTTAAATGGCTGCTTAATTAGATTTAAATTGGTTTTTGAGAGAAAATCATAATTTACTCATCTTAGTGATAGCTTGTTGATCTGCATCCTTTACTCTGTTTCACTGTAAAGTGTTTTTTTGCTTATAAATAATTTCAAATGACATATTAGTAGATTAATGCTCTTTTAATGCTTTTAAAAAGAAACTGCAAAATCCCGTTTTGCATGCTGCAATAAGTGCTTCTGTGCTTTGGCAAAGTGCATTCACTTATCAAATCACTTCCGATGACATGCTCTGATTGTCCAAGGTAAGTCGTCGTTCATTCTCCTTTTCATCCTGCAACCCAAACCAATAAAAGACTCTGCTGGTACGCAATGTGTAACATCAATGTGATGTTAATCTGTTGGAGCTATATCCTGCACTGTGCTATTTTTGCTACATACATGTTGCCTGAGAGGTCAGCAGCAGAGTGAGGCTCTTACCAAGCTGAATTGCTTGAAGGCAGAAGTTAATTTCCAACTCAACAGAGATAAATGACTTTGCTCTGCCCTCCCTTGCTTGCTGGCACAACAAAGACATTGTGCTATTCTAGGTGACAAGTGCAGTAAATATGTGTAATTTGAAAGCAGCAGTTTAAGTTGTTTTATTTTTTTACTGCAGCTTAAAATGATTTGATTTGGTATATTACATTTCAGAGAGGACTGTGTGTAAGCTTGTTAAAAATACTGTATTATATTTCTTTTATATTTAAATCTATTGCAATGTTGTTTTGCAAGAAACTATATATGCATGCTCCTGTTTTTATTTGGATCTATTCAGTTTTCTCCCTTACAGCTATTGTGAACACTTTCTTTTGCTTCTTTGAAGTCTGACTGTTACACTGAACCAGTTAATATGAACAGCAAAAATGTAAAAAAAAAAAAATGTTTTGGTAATTTTTTTTCTCAATACTGGTCTTGTATGTTTTAGAGGTTACCCTGCTTTAACACACTGAATGAACTGTTGGCTCATTTTCAGGCTTTGAAAGAAGTTGATGACAAGGTTAATTTATTTAAAACCGGTTTGCCGGAGAAGGTACGCATCTAAACAGAGCATTGGGTCATGAGGACCTGGACTTGGAAATGGTGCTGTATTCCATAACTTCCATTGTCCAAATTGGACAGTGGATTCCAAATTATAGTAAAATCTAGATTATTTTTCCACATTTCTGAATAATTTGATCTTTTTGCATTTGCACATGTAAAAAAAAACTGTGTTGCTTCTCTTTTCACTTTCTTAAGTTACAAAGATGAGGGTGACGTTGCCACAGCTTTAGCAGAGGGCTAAATAAATACCTGATGGTTTGCAGCAGTGGGACATCAGAGATAAATGAAGTAAAGTTCTTACTTTTTAAACTCCAGTGTTTTTTCTATGGTTCTGCCAAATTGGGAGCCATGTATGCTTGGTGTGTAGGGTTGTTGCCATGGTGATTGTCCAGGTGGTTAAGGCTTGGAACCAAGCCTGCCCTGATTTTCTGTGGTCCCACCCTCAGTGGTCATGAGTGGGCTGGCTTCCAGTGTATACGGATCCACAAGATATCATTTCCTCCTTGCAGCATCAAGCCAAATGTTAATTTCCAATAATACTTATATACATGTCCGTGCACGTTTGTGTGCATGTGTGTGATTGTTTGTGGAAAAGACTATAATGAAGCGTGTATTTTGATAATTGGATATGTGTGAAGACTTTGTTTAAACTTTTAAAATGCATGAATTGCTTTTTTAATGTAAACACTTTGTGCTGCTTTTTGCATAAGACGTGCTTCATAGATGAGATTTAATTTTATTTAAATAGTTGATCTTTATTATATTTTGCAGCTTGTTGATTCCAACATTAGCAGTTCTCGTTAAAACCATGGGTTACATGTGTACACTGGAAGAAATGAGGACAAATATAACATTTCAGAAGTCAGTGTAGATAATTACAATGAACTAATGTCTCCCAGATATCTCGTTTGGGTGGATATTAATGCACATTATTTCCAGGGCTTTAGCTCAGTTGTTCATACATTACAAATAATTTCAAAGTATCATGAATTTATGCTCCTCCTGATGCGTGACAATGTTCAGCCTCATGTGGCTGGAGTGTGTAGGAAGCTGCATGATGAAGGCATTGGTTGTACGGACCGGCCTGCCCATTCGCTAGACCTGAATCCACCTGTGCACTTCTGGGACATCATTTCTCATTCCATCCAATGCTGTCACGTCGCACCACAGACTGTCCAGGTGTTGACTGATGCCCCAATGCAGGTGTGTGAGGAGATCCCTCAGGAGATAATCTTTCTTCTCATCAGGATCGTGCCAAGATGTTGTATTGAGTTCATACAGGCATGTGGAGACACTACTGAGCCTAATTTTGAATTATCTTGAGGAATTTTGAACACAATCACCACGGCAGGAACAGTGATAATAACAGAATATAACTATTGGCCATTTTAGAAAGTAAATTGGAAAGGCAGGTTTATAGGATTTTTTTTTTTTTTTGCCAGAGTTCTAGTCACAGACCATGATGTGGTATTTGCAATGATTGCCATTGCCAGACTAACCTCAAACAAATCCCTAGGGGAAAACTGACCGATGGACCTGTGTTGAACCTCCTGCTTCTTCCATTCTTTCTTACTTGTGTGCGCACTATTTTCTCACTGACCTTCAGTAGACACATGGCAGGTTCATTATATTTTGCCTTGAGCACAGAAAACAACCAGTTCTCACAAAGTGAAATGCCATAATGTCAGCTTTAAATGTGTCTGCTACATCAGTTTTGATAACCATAACTTCATTATTTAGGATGTTCAAGCTCTTGGAGATGCGGTTAAATTTAGAGAACCTGTGTCAAAATGGTATTTTAAAGTGAATTTAATCATATAATCTATATTACGCCCCATCATCCTTTATACTCGCATGTACAGTTACAGGCATTCGGTTACATCTTTAGAAGCTCCAGACTGTTATATGATGCAAGTCATTGTTTGTTTTTTTTGTTGTTTGTTTTAGTTTTTTTTTTTAAGTATAAGTTTTGTTGTAAAGATGATAATAGTGTACAAATTGGAAAATAAAAAAATTACCTTTCCTGATTGTTTATTTTCAGCTTCCATATGCTTTATTTAAATGTTGCATGCTGCATGATGTTTACCAGCTGTTTATATAGAATAAATGAGATTTTAAGCTTTATTTTCTGTTGAGTAATCAGCAAGTCAAATGCCCGTTCTTACTTAGGTTATATTAATTTCTTTGATTAGTGATGTAAATTTAAACTATGTGAACTAATTTTGATGCCAGTACATTTCCTAAAAATGAATAAATCTGCTTCATGTAAAGTGTTTGAAATCTATTTAATTCCCTAGTTACAGATGTAAAGATGCACTCAAGTCAAGATTCAATTTGATTCATGATTTCGATTTTTTTCAGTGAACAATAAAATTAACATTTCACGGCAATGTCTATGTATTAAGTAGAACTTTTATGAAAGAATAACTCACCTCATCACCATCTGACTGAAGTGATGGGAGGAAGTACGTCAGCTCTAAAGCTCTAATAATTTCTTGAAAGCCTTCATTCTCTACAGTTGAAAAACTCCTCATGTCTTTTGCTATATAAACAGTGATGTACTGAGTTCGTTCATGTAGTTTGTCACTTTAGTGTTCTTTGCTCCTGTGGTGGTGTGGGTGGCTAGGCTAGTTCGCTGTGATAGCGTATTGGTCGTACTGTTTGTGTACATTCCCACTACTTAGTAAATCCTCTTAGATATTTACATGTGTTAAAGTGCAGTGTATTATGGCACCGCATGACTGTGAAGCAGTTAATGAAACCATTAAAAGACATTTGAGTAAAGTCTCTCTTTCTTTTGCTTTGGAAAGCCAGGATATTGACAGGGATTATCATTGGATATTCCTGTTGGAAATTATGTTAACAAATCTTGTGCTTAATGAAGAATTAAACAGCTCAATCATAATCACCCCACCCCCAGAAAAATACTCACATTGCAACACAAGCTTATTCAAATTAAATTTAACATTAATTAATGTTTTCTAACAAAGCTTTTCTATGAGTCTATGAAAGGACTGAAGGGATAATGACCATACTAAAACATTAAACTCCTCTTTATTCAGCCTGTACTTGTTGGAATCTCAGTTGTTTTTCTTTTGATGGGGGGGGGGGTAATTTTGTGTTATGTGAAGGCTGCAGTATTGTGGTCTCAGGAGATGAGATGGTCAGTTATACATAGAGTAACAGAAAAACACCCAGCAGCCATGGGATTCAGCTGTTAGCTGCACTTAAGCACGTGGGATATAACACGAGATGCTGTGATGGTAAAATAAAGGCTGACATGCCTTTTCTGTGATATTCAGTCACTGACAGCCTCATGTTTCTCTGTGCCTTGGAGGTAAAATGGGACTAAAAGAGTTTTAAAAAGCACAGATAGATGGCTGCCTGTGTTTTGAAATCTTTTCCGCTCTTAATGAATCTCAATTAATTGTGTTCGTAATTGATCCATGACATTTTTTTTCCCTATGCTTCACACTTTTGCTTTATATATTAATAGATACCTGAAATAGTAGCCTTTCACTATGCTGATCTATAATTGACATTTTGCATTTTTTTATTGTTAAAAACCTCGGTTTAGGCATTTTAAATCCTTCATAGATTATATGCAAAGTCAAATGCAAGCGATTTCAAGAAAGAACAAATTGCATATTCCTTATAATGTCTGAAAGCTGCAGTTCCTTGCTCTGTTTCATTTCTCCATCTCTAACAGTACAGAGCAGAGTTTGGAGATTTAACTAAGCACAAGAACTTGGCTCAATTCCCAAAGCATCCGCCAAACACCCAACTGCACAGCACTTTTGGGAAAAAAGACACACAGGTAACGGATTTCTCCACTGACAATGTAAGAATGTAAGAGGAGAAAAGCGTGCTCTATCATTCCAACCATCTGGAAGTCTAGCTCAGACTTGTGGCTGATGTGTAACTTTTAATTGGAAAGACAGTAGTGGGAGGCAGAAGAGTAGGAAGGAATGATCCCAGTGGATAGACAAGCAGTGCCTGCTGCCAGATGGACAACCATTTCATACGTGGGCCAATGCGATGTGTGTGCCGCTCTACAAAAGGGCTGGTGGGGAGTCGCAGTTTTGCTCCAGATGTAAATGTAAATGTTACAAAAAGCTGCTGTTTTCACAGGACAGTTAAGCTGGATAAATGTTTGGATTTAGTTCAGGAAGGTTTCAAATGTGTGTGTGTGTGTATATATGTATGTATATGTATATATATATATATATATATTAGGCTTTCCACCGATCGGATCGGCCGATATTTCAAAATTTTTTCCTATTTTTTGATCGGTCCTAAAGTCTTCATTCACCGATCCGATCA